>WOGO01008621.1:0-10561 GCA_015342085.1 Leptinotarsa defecta
TCCTTTATTCTTCACGGGCGGCCTTATATATGGGGCTCATATTTGGTGGAGGTACTTAACCGGGTACAAGGTATGCCCCTGTATATTAATCTGCCGCGCTTTAGTAAATCCCGAAATCCCCGCTTGGGCTCCCCTATTATGATGATATTGAAGCGAAATTTCTTTCGAGTTCACGTCTTACATCCAAATGATTACACTTCACCGAAATTCATTAACTTTTTTCTCTCTTCTCGGAATCTTCAAAAAACAGTGTACGTGAAAATCTAATGCGTAGAAAGATTCCCATGTTTTACTGAGAGATGAGTCTTGGTGAGGTCATCAATTTGGATTAATTCAAGAAAGTTGGCACTAATGAATATAGGAGAGGCTGTGGCTGCAGAATTTAATTATGATTTCATTGATGAAATACTATATTGAGGAAAGAAAACATTTAGTTGAGAGAAACTGTCACAAAGTGGATATATAGTTTGAAATATTTCGTAAGGTTCAGTATTAGGCCCTTTTCTCTTTTTGATATATCTGACCAATTTGGCTGCTGCTCCAATTGACAATGAAATCAAGCGGTGTGATTCTAATTATCTATGTTTAAACATTCGAAAAATTAAGTAAATCACCTGTCAATTTGTTCGTGATGATTGTGTCTACAAAACAACAATGAAATTTCAAGTTTATTCATGAATAACAGAGTGAAATTTCATGTACATATAATATTCGCAACCAAAAAATTGGTATTAGAATGTTATCTCCTCAGAATTTTCTCTAATGAATTAAAATAATTCAAAACAAAATGATTTACTTTTTATAGAGATTCATTTGAAGAACTTACGGTATTGCATTTTGGGAATTCCGAAGCTCACATTTTTGAAGTCAGTATTTGTCTTTCCAAAATGAGTTCTTCGTTATTTATGTATAATTGGACCATAAGAACCAACTTTTCATATAAGGAAGAATTCTGAATGCCCCAGTTATTTTAGTTCTGGAAGGAGTGTGCCTGATTCATAAGAAATAATCCAAAACGTTCCACGGACTTGGAAACTATAAAATCCGATAAAGGAAAAATGAAAAATCACTTTTTGTTCTTTTAAAAATATTTATCGACATTCTATCGAAGTATTATAATTATTGACTTTTCATACAGAGGATTCAAGAAACTTGTTTGATGTTCTCTTTGCTATATCATTTATAATGTTTATGTTATATTATTTCCCAGGGTTTTTACAAAATTCAAAACATACAGTGTATGATATTTGTTATATTCAATTTTTTTTATGAGAATTTAATGTTCTTGGACGAAAAAGTACCTATATTTATCTGTCTCTTCTATCTATAAGATTTATTGTTATAACTTCAAGGAAATATATTGTGTTTCACCTGAAAATTGATACACCGCGAAATGTAAAAAATATACTAGGCACTCAAGTCGTGGCTGATGTTTTATTAAACAAACACGGAAGAAAGCTCGAATACCGAACAAAGTGAAGTTACCACCGAATGATCAATACGGCACCGCATAAAATACCAACATTATAAATATAAATCACTCGCACACGAGACACCCAACAATTCCGTGATATTATTTTACATAATCGTAATATAATTGTCGCCCTGGGCGGCGTATCGAAGTGAATCGACCATTTTAACACAAAGCCTACTTTGTTGAATTATTTCCAACCTCGAGCGAGCGCGATATCCCGAAAGTTCGTAACCTCACTTTCTCCGGCAAGTCGACTTTTCTATCACTGTGATAGTTTGATGGTAGAATTGACAGCTTTGGTACTACGGAAAAATTAGGCACATTTTGCAACAGGAACGTATAAAATATCAATATTATTATTGCATATCTGCGGAGGCGTAAGAAATGATTTTTTTTGAAATCTCTAAATATCAAATTTAACAAAATTCTCAGTGTTAAGTCAAAATTAGACAAAATTCCCAGTTCAAGTCGGAATTTTTCAAAAATCGAAGTTCTGTATCAGAATTTGTAAATTTCCGAATTTAAATATGAAGTTTCATGAAATGCCGAGTTGAAAGTCCGAAATTCACAACAACTTTCAATTTAAAGTCGGAATTTAAAAAATTCACAAGTTCGGAGTCATAATTTCATAAAAATTCGAGTTCAAAATCGGAGTTTTACCAAAATTTCAAATTGAAATACGAATTCAACAAAATTATGATGAAATTATGGAAATATTGTTAAATTTTGACTTTGAATTCAAAGGAAATTCTCTAATTATTGTACGACTCATTCATTACTTTGAAGTTAATTGAATAACTTCATAATGTGAAATGCAATTCACTAAAATATGGTGAGCAATCGAAAACCTTTTTTCACAAAAAAATTTCGCTGAACACGCTCTTCACCTGGTCGCAAAGAAAAGTGCGCAAGAATCGTTTTCAAAACTTTTGGTGATCAGTTTATCCTGAGTGTGGAAAGGTGATGGAAGATTACACCCATGTCATGGGTATAGAATGTGTGATGGGCAAATAAGCGACGGCCCATCTGAAGAGAGGACGATGTGGGCATTACGAAGAGGATGTACAGCTCATAGACGAAAACTTTGTGTATCTGCTGGATGAAGCCTTTAAGTCAACCTCGAGGGGTCAGCTCAAACGTGACATATCTTTTCGTCGAACCTATGTACCTCGGTCAAGAGCAAAGTTGCTGCTACAAATATGTGTCATTCCAATTTCACTCTAATCCTATGGAGAAGTTAATTGTAACAACTCGGTCTAAAAAACTCCAAAATAATGCGTCTTCAAAGAGTTCACAGAATTGTACTGAATGAAGCCTAAAGTCATCAAAAGTTCGGATCTTCTTTTCTGCATGGTACGGGATCGTAAAAGACAGCAGCCCGAGGAGCCTATAAAATTGACTTGGTTTTCTATACTGAACGAGGTGATCACAAGTCTGTCACCGTGTAGGTTCATCAATTCATTTATTGTGCTGACTTATTCAAAAGCACCTGACCTTCAGTTTATGTAGGTCATGTGGATTGAAGTCGGATCGTTCTGCCTATACAGCCTGTATTATCCATCGACAAAAGTGTTTGCTTCATTTTCATCTTTGGCACTTCTTTGGTATTAACGAGACAATGATGCTCCGGGGAACATATAAACCGCTGTGGAAAATGAGAAGTGTCTAGTTTATTGGAATTATTCATCACATTACGTCATAAATACATGCTGAATATGTTTATTTTATAAAAAATGCAAAAGAGAGACTCCACCTGATGAAATTTCTTAATTTTTTCGGAGTAAAAATTTCCGACAGTAAATTGATGGGTATATGTGTTATTACCGATCGACCACGTACGGTTTGAAGTCAAAATATTTTTGACCGCCATTCACACCTATGCCCATTAGAAGCGTAGAATCACTTTTATAATAAATGATACGAGTACATGTAGATGCGCGCGTGCTCGTCAATATATTTGTTATTGTTGTATTGGGCAATCTTTTATATTGTATTCAACAGAGTTCTGAGAATATCATGTGGCATATCATATCTGTCTAATGAAGTTGTGGTGATTCGAAATTTTTCTCGTAGAATTGTTATTATTACATCAAGATTATTCACGGATTTTTTAATTTGAATATTTTTTGAATTTTAACTCTTGTTTCCTATATAAGTAAGAAATTATTAATTCATAGCGAATTCTGCTGGGTTCAGAACTAGTTCCATTATACGGATGCTATCATCTTTATAAAAAGATGCTTTCTTGCTTACTTCCTTCCTTTGGAAGTTCCCCACATGGAGAAGTGGAAAGCCAAAACCCTCTTCTCCAAAAAATTATTCTTTCAAAAATATACCCCTTTCAAATTAAACTATTAATATTACTGGAGTACATAATAAATTAAACCAAGAAAATATTTTGATGCCTACAAAAATTTACATTTTGCAAAATTAACAAGTACTCGTTAAACTGCACAATTTTACTTATTGTGTAACAAAGATCTCTGTCCCTACAAATTGGAAATGGAAAAACCCAAGTTTATTAGTATACCATTAGACTTATCTGGAGGACGAAATGGCATACCAATCTGAAAATATGGTATTGACAAATAATAAATACGGTTTATGATTCTGAAATAGTTTGACGAGTGCAATATGCCAGTTTTGCAGTTAATTGTATCAACTTTGAGGGTGACAATTGTACCAGATTTAAAGATCATAAGTGAAGGTGTATTACAGTTACCGTTATTTCCATGAAAATGTACGTAGAAATCACATATGTCAAATGGATCACACTGTATGTTTTCTTATTTTCAGATACATTATTTCATTGAAAGTTAACTCTGTTATACCTATACCTACAAATCACAGATTACAAGCACCAAAATATAGGGGGTGTTCTATTAAAAAAAATGGTACAACCGACAATACTGCATTTCTCAAAATATTATAGAATCATAGTAGTTGAGTAGTTTTCTCATTATTTATCTGTTTTGACAGATTCGTGCTGATTATAAAGTTTTGATTCTGGTGATCGAAATTTACAATTTTGAGTCCAATGATATAACTACGAATTGTGTAAAAATCAATTAACTAACCTAGTATATACATTTATTTTCTTTATAGGCCTTCCTTTCAGAAAAACATGGTTGAAAACTATTCAACCGGACGTTCTACCAGAATCTATCAATCTGCGTTAAATATCCTATATACGCCGCTACCTGCTACATCATCTCTGAACCAATTTATTTTTTGTTATGTTCAAGTGTACCTATGAGCATGGATGTAGTTTCGCCCCGATGGTAACCTTATATCCTTTTCCGGATACCCAGCCTGTCATTATGTATTTAGTATTCGAACACCACCAGATTTTTATGAGATTCAATCGGTTGTGGGAATATAGGGTGAGTCAAAAAAATATCACTAGACGTACAGAAGAGAGAAAAATAAGTTACGAATTTTAATCTACTGTAATTTCAGATATTTTTTCTTCAGATGATTCCTAAACCTATCATTGAAAATATTTTCAACAGAAATTTTCACTTTTCATTTATATAATATCAGGTTATAAGCTGCATGTTATATGCACATGCATAAACATGCATAAAACTCTATTAAGGAAAAACCCTCGATGGTCGATATTATGCAGTGTGTAAAAGCCAAATGGAATAAATTCATTATTTCGGTTACGATACATTTTTCAACAAAATCTCGAAACACGTCAAATTTGAATTATAATTTGACATACAGAAAAAAGCTATCCCTACCTTCAAGCCCGTCGAATGACAGATACAACCCCCAATTTTTTGAATGGAAAGTATAGGCTTGTGATATATCGTTTGAAATGTCTCTCTATTCTCTATTTAAAAATGGTATCGCTGTCAAGTTTATTGCAACAATCAAGATAATATAAATTAAAATCATGTGGTTAACGAAATTCGATAAAATACACCCAAAACTTATTGCAATATACTGAACACTCATTTCATGTTGAGGTATTGACAATAAGAAAGTAAGTAAAACCATAGCAATGTTCTTTTTAGATGATATCCTTTGGAAAACTATAAATAATTTCCGTGGCAACGTTAGTTTAAAACGCCTTGTCAACTTGTTTCGTATGTTACAACATTAGTTGTCAGTATTTCAATTTGAGTTTAAAATTCGTTAACTTCAAGTCTGACAAATGGTTAGATTGACGGAAATGTATATAATACCAGTTACGGAGATTAAACCCGAACACAACAAGAAGTAGCTAGCCTATTTCATGAGACATTTTATAATTTACCGCCCATATCTCAAGAAACAATAAGCAAAACAGAGAAGCAGTTTTGCGAGCTTGGTCATGTGGGACAGATAAAAAAGCAGCTGCCAATGCAATGAGTGATGAACTCAAATTAGATGTGATCCTTGAGTTTGAGGAAAACCCACATACATTTAGTGGACAGGCATCCACTACATTCAATGTTAGCCATACATCTATAGTAAACATATTGAGAGAAAATAAAACGCATCCCTATAAATTGATACCTACTCAGGAGCTCATGGAAGACGATTTTGATAGAGGAACTTACTTTTGTGAGCAAATGATGGACATGTTTAAAAAATCTTTTAAAAATTTGTTTTTCCGTTAACCAGCTGTCGCACCCCTAAGAACGACAACCCTCAGAAGTCGAAACTTGGGCGAGCTAGTCTTATCTTTCAACGTGTGATTCATAGCATGAGTTGGACGATAGCAAGTGAAAATCGATCATTCAGTCTGGGACTTGAACCAGCGACCAACACGACGGTCAATTTTAGTGAGTGAACAAAGCACCCACGTCGAACCGACCGGATACCGTCCGACCATAACAATATCATCCAATTAGAAGACGTTATGTTTTTTGATGTTTCTTAACGGTCATGCTAATGGGCAAAATTGTCGCTACTGGTCAACGGAAAATCCTCACTGGATGAGAGAAGAACACATCCTCAAAAGGTTAATATTTAGGCAACGATTGTAAAAAACCAGATCATTGGTATTTATTTCATTGAGGGCAACTTGAATGGCGATAATTATTTGGCACTACTTCAAAATGATGTCATTCCAAGTTTAGCAAATTTATATCCTGATCCAGGAAACCCTCAAGTTCCAGTGAATACGATATGGTTCCAGCAGGATGGAATACCACCATATTACCAAGTTAATATCCGGCAATACCTCGATACAACATTTTCCAATCGGTGGATAGGGAGGCGAGGATCAATTGAATGGCCAGCGCGATCACCTGATCTTTCATCATTAGATTTCTTTTTATGGTGATATGTAAAGAGCAATGTGTACAAAACTAAACCTTCAGATCTGAATGAGTAAAAAGAAAGAATAACGCTTGCGATTAGGTCGGTGACGCCTGATATGTTCAATAATGTTAGAAGACGGTTTTATTTGATATTAGGATGTTGCCAAGATGTTCGCGGTGAACATTCAGAACATATACTTCGTTAACATCCATAGTTCTTTTTCGTATTCTACATTTCATTACGTTTTGCATTACATTTAATTTTTGAGTGTATTTTATCGAATTTTGGTAACCACATGATTTTAATTTATTTTATTTTAATTGTTGTAAAAAACTTGAAAGCGACAACATTTTTGAATAGAGAATGAAGAGACCTTTCAAACGATATATCACAAACCTATACTTCCCATTTAAAAAAAATGAGGGTTGTACCTGTCATTCGAAGGGAGTTGAAGGTAGGGGTGGCATTTTTTCGTTGAAGAATGTCAAATTATAATTTACATTTGACGTATTCAATTCGGCTTTTACACACTGTATATTCTTTTCTGTAGCTTCCAAGTAGCAATTAAGCTCTGCTGTTACATATTTTTGTTTAAATTTGAACATAATAAAATTGTTTGATTACCTTTCAAAATATTAAACCTATGCTGCTTTGAAGATTAGAAGGATTTCTTGTAACTAACGTTACTGCAGTTTCATCGTATAAGGACATTTTCACATTTTTCAATTAATATATTAAACTTTTTTAATGTATGTGACGGGGTAGTGTCAAAGGAAAAACATTTTGAAATATTGGTCAGAATCCGGTGTATCTAAGAAAAAAATCAAAATGACTGAAACCAAAATGGTCTCTCAGTAAAATCCGTGACGACAACTGAAAAATTAATAACGACATTGACAAATATCAAGATTGCCAATCTATCAGATGCAAGCTAACTATAACTACGAAATAAAAAGAAAATCGTAAACATGGATCGATTCAAAAAATTTGAAGAATGTTATACATATACAAGAAATTCATCAACAGAACGGAATCGAGTACACGTACAAAATAGACTAGGAGCTTACATTTTATAGGACGGTTCCGGTAATGCTATCGACCCATAATTTAATAGTTGATAGATATTTTTTTAAGTGCTGGCAGCGATCTAAATAATATTTTAGGCCCCTAATTCATTCACACTTTTGATATTTTCATTGGTTCAGTTGGTGTGTTTATAAACAAGGAATTTCATAATTTTGAGTTGAACGCACCATTAAGATATACAGCAATATTTTGAATCAAAATAATTTTTTCAACGAAATGAATACTATTTTATCACATCCCTACTTTTGGTCATTCTTAGATTATATTCGACGAGTAAGTATTCATTAATTTGCCCTGAAAATGGTTTTTATCAAATTCTCTTGAATTTCATCAATTCTAATACAGTGAATTATGTCACATTCATCCTATGAAATCCAATTGATATTCATTCCTACAGTAATATTTCATAGCTCTAACAATATCGTGGAAAATTGAATAACTGACAATCCGTTTTCAACTTTCTACTAATTTTCATCAAATGAAATGTTTAATTTTATTTGGTCTCTTGTGAGTAAAATCTTTATGAATTTACTTTTCTCCTGGTGTTCATTTTTAATTTCATTTGAAATCTGAAATTGAGGCTCAATCCATAAATCTCGTCGGAAGATTTATTATTATTTTTTTCTCCCACTCGGTATGTACCACTTTCCTTCTGCATGGTATGTTAACCTGGATATGAGTGTCAACAAGTGACAAAAACAACTACAGCCGTTTCCTTTCATCCGAGCGGGTTACGGCCGACTAAATCAAAATAAATATAACATGGTTTTAATTACTTTTTTTGTTATACCTCTACTTTGGTAAGATTTATATATCCACCATAAATTTTCATGTATGAATGGAAGGAAGTACGTTTTTGTGATGGACCTGAATGGGTTTCATATTTATTTAGGTGCTTTCGTTTGAGGTTTTGGTTAAAGAAATGATAATAATGATGATATTGCTGTTGATAACTCAGCAAATGGTATTTTGAAGAGTCAATGTATCAATAAATTTATTTTGTTGAAATTGAAGTGGGAATATTTTCAGAATAGATTTGTTTTTTGGGGAAAATTGTTTTGGTTTTCTACTTTTCCATCCAAAAAATGCGGGAAATTTCCAAAGAAAGAAAAAATAAAATAACAACAATAACATTTTTTTATAGATCATACCTAAACATTCAAGTCAAGAAGGCTTTCGTAACAGATATTTTCCTATGAAGAACGAGTTACAGATCTACCCCAATTAATAATTCCATCGTTACAAAACAAATGTAGTGTAGGGGAATCATTGAAATCTATTTAAGCAATAGTTCCGAAATCTCATTTGCCGTAAGCGTAATCATAATTCAACTCGTTATCTATCGAATGTTTAATTGGTCTTCTCATTCAAAAAACTAATTCTGGAGTTCTTTCTGTTCTGTTGGGGAGAGATCTCCCAATTTGACCAATATTGGCCAACCTAAAAGAACTTTTTTCAAAAAATTAAAGAAGATTTGAGGTTTCAGGTAGTTTTGTATTAATCATACCCCAATTTAATGAGTTCGATTCTAGAAAGAAAATTCATGATATATTTAATTCTTTGAATGGAAATTTGTTAGACAGTAATAATCATTATAATCAAATTATACTGTAATATATGAAAGCACTATAACGTACTCTTGCTATTTTCTTATTTAGGTAAGAAAATAGTAGTATTCTACTTAAATATTCATTATTTTTTTTTTATTTTTTTCGTATCCATTATTTGTATCACTTCTAGTATATGGTAAATTGTAAAAATGAGTTCTTTGATATTAAAATCATCACAATTCCTAATTGATGAAGTTAATATGTGCAATCCAAAAAAGGTATAATTTTTACAGAAAATAATCAATTTTGAAAGAAATCATCACTGATAATCAATAATATTGAAAACACTTTTCTAACACCAGAACAAAAATTACGGTCTCTCGACGCGCGTTTCGCTAACCAAGTTCGCGTCGTTAGGAGATCATTGTGACTGAATTTTACTACTGTGTTGGTTTTTCATATGATAGTGGTCTAACTATTACCTGTTAGTAGTACCTAACTAAACCGGTTAGTATTACCTTACTACTAACTGTTATTGTTCCTATGCTGTTTTTTTAATACATCTAATTTGTTGTTAAGTGACTATCTCTAATATTTATCTGTTTTTTATTCAGAATTTTTACGTATAAAACCAAACAAAGGGCTGTTCAAAATAAAACATTTGTCGCCATTCATTGAACTCATTTCGCACTTTTCGATTTCCAAGCTTTCGAAGCATCCAGAAACATGTTGTCATGTACCGATCTCAACAATTTTAAACACTTCTCACTTATTCTATGGTCGTTCTCTATGGCATGTTGTTTGACGCTAAATTTCTCCTATTTATCAATCCGAACATGCAAAACATGTTCCTTGTAGCGAGCTAATATAGTCCGTTTGGTTTGACCAACATATTTTTTACCACAATTCTCACAGCTTATTTCTTGAATCCCAGAATTTTCTTTTTCCAACGTCTTGTATTTCGGACTGCTCAACCACCCTTTGACGTGTGCGTGCAGTTTTGAAAGCCGCTCTAATGTTCAATTTTTTTAATGTTCGAACGATAACGGTCTAGAGCTAGAGTTTGATGTATATAGAAATAATACGAGCACTTTCAACTTTATTCCAGACAGCTCCCATCATTACCCACAACAAAAAATGGCGGGACCACAATTTCTTGTCCATAGACTGCTCATATTTCCCTTGAACAAAGATA
>WOGO01008623.1:0-10560 GCA_015342085.1 Leptinotarsa defecta
CTTTTCGAAGTGAATTTGAAAAACTCATGAATTAAACTCAACCTCAACCTAACCTAACCTAACCCAATTTGAGGAACATTTCCCATTGTGGATGTTGCCAATTCCTGGTGTCTTCCAACGTGTTTTGTTTTTTTTTTTCAATATCATTGTTATGTTGTGTATTTTGTCAAGGTATTCGATTTCCTATTGTTGTATTTTTCTCCGAGATGCTGTAGGATTGTGTATTACTGGGTTGTTCCAGATGTTATACCAGAATGTTGTTACTTACTCTCTATGGGTGGAATCACCGTTGTTTTGTATTCTGCTATTATGCTGTTGTGAAATCTTCTCGTTAAAGTTGAATGAGTCATTTTGTTGTTTTCATTGTCTTCATCTTGTACTATTGACTGCAAATGTTTGTTTCAGACTGTCTAGATTAATGTATATCGAGTTTGTTCCGTTATTCATCAGTGGTGACAGGTTTTCATTTCTATAGCCACATTGTGCAAGTCTGAATGTTTATCCTCAATATTTCTATTCTATTCTTCAGTTTAATGTGATTTGTTTTAATGACGATTCTCTGTTGTTTGCTGTGCTGTTTAAATCTGTTTAAAATTTGTTTTTCCGTTAATCAGCTGTCGTCCCTATTCGAACGGCAACTCTCAGAAGTTGAGAAACTTCTTGAGATACTAACGAGGTCTTATCTTTTAACGTGTGATTCCGAACACGGTTGCAGAATCATCCCAACTTCATCCAGATAAATTCATTCGAGAAAAATATCTGATCGAGGCGGAGATCGAACCCACGGTCTTCCGATCGTGAGTCGGGCGCACTACCACCGCGGCCAATTTCTGTATATGATATTATTTATTTCTTCCATTATAATGTAGTTGGTGTGCTTGTTAATTTCTAGTCTCAGTAGAGAGGTCCTGAGGCTCTATTTTTTCCAAAATGTTATCACCCATATCACATTGTTTCTATTGATCGATTTGTGTTTATAGGTGTGTTCATGATGTGTGCTGCTTGTAATATATCTGGTTGTGTTTGTTGTATTGGGAAGGTAGGTTCATTTCTAAGTATTTGAGATGAGGTAGTATCTCCATTTCTAGTAGATAATTGATTTTCTTCTTCTCGTAGTGTTCTTGCTATCAATTCTCCAATGTTTGGTATTCGGTTCCGTGGAATTTTTTTGTGTTTCAGTATCACTAGTTTCTGGTCCATCAATCTCTGTTTGCTGACCCTCGTAAGGTGAGGTGCAAATATGGTCTCCAATTTTGAAGCAGTGGTAGCTTTGCTTGATATCCTCATTCAATTTGTCTCTTCAGGCCATGAGTTGCCTTGGTATTAGCTTTCGTAGTTGCAGGGTATCATTCTCACCTTGCCCCAGAGGCATGGAAAGCTGAATGAGGAGTAGTGGTTTCACTTCCTCTGGCGTAATTTGGTCTGGCTTGTTCGGTATCGAACTTGTTGAATCAATAATACTGTAAATATTATTAGAGTATTGAGAAATTATATGGTCGACCGTAACAGAGCTTTATATCACCGTGATCCTCATCACTCTGGAGGGACTGAAGGTACTCTAGGGGCTTCGATAGAGACACCTTATAACCCCTAGGTGCCACTCAGCTTTTACCTACGGGTCGCTTAAAAGCGTGGCGTGGGGGTGTTATGTTCCATTCAGTCGCCCTCTACCACAAGAATAGAGAACTGTCGAGGTATTCTCACTGGAGTGTCAGTTATTCACTTGGTGTTGATTGTTGGTCGAACTTTTTGAGAACGAGAATTTCTTTTCGGTTTAAAACTGTACGTATCTGCTGAACGAACTCAGGGGCAATATGTTACGATTCTTTTTGCTTGGGTAAGTTGTGGCGAAAATCAGCAAAGGCATCAGATGTTAGAAGGTCATCCCTGCTTATTATTATTTTCATTTATATTAAGACGGCTAGTAGTTTTAGAATAATCATTAGTTTGCATGTTGTATGGTGATTTTGTATATCATCCTTTAACAAAGAATTACTGTTGCTAGTTTTGATTATCTCAGAAATCAACACCTGTTTTGAACGACTGGTTATAAAATAGCAGATAAATAGTTGGATGTTCGACGAACCATGATAAATTTATTTTTGTAGACTTCGCCAGTCATCTTAAAATGTTTCTTCTATTTTTCTAAGTAATAATGTAAGGAAACGTGTAGTCCTAGAAACCACTCACAACATCATAATTTTTTCAGAGCCGTTTTCTTTTCTTCTCATTCATGTTTCCATTCGAAAATATCGTATGGCCAACTTTTATACCTTATATTGCTCTGAGGATTGGGAAAAGTATTAATAAATTCGAACAAACACTCATTCGACAAAAGAAATTCCCCAGAAACACGAACACGGCAGGCTTGATTGGCCCTTTTGAGGATAAACCGTACGTTGTGTCGTCTGCAGTGACGTTCCTGAAAGTTTTTTCCTCATAAGAAGGTTCTAAAGTCAGTAAATTCCATAATGAATGATCACAAGTGAGAACTGATGATACTTGACTCTGGATAAATGATGTAAAAATCTTTGACTGAGTAAAAATGGTAGCTATATGAAGGAGATTGATTTTTGAAAATTTCAATACAGCACAAATGTTCTCTTTAGATTATCTGGTTTTTGCTTCTATACGGCGCATTTATTTTTAAAAATCAATTTGTACGTGAGATTTACCAATTCCACTTCTACATTCACTAGCTTGTAGATCGTTCCGTGGAATTATGCTTTTTGTTGATATTACAACTGGAAATATGCGTGTGGGATGGTTCACGAAAGATATAATTTTGAAAAATCGTGTTATCACGTCGTGTTTCTGAATGAGAAGTTCATAAAATGTTACCTTGATCATTTCCGAAGTTTCACATAGATCAAACTGAAAAACAAAGAAACAACAAAGAAACAATTTCCAGTACCGACATATGAATTCAACCTCAAGAATTCTACTGTAGTGCTTTTGTTTTGCCTTTGAAAAAAACTGAAGGACTACATTCCACTGAAAACTTTGTGACATCATAGTTCTTCATTCATTATAAAACTCATGCTTCTCGAATTCGTTCTACCCTACAATACAACGCGATTACTGAATATATGAAGAAATGTAAAATAAAACCAACGGGGAACATATTCCCATTTGAATTTTATGAGGCAAATAAAACATATTTTAATGCTAATTTCTCCTCTGGGACATACAATTAGAATTTCCTTTTCCGTTTTATTTTCCCAATGAATTTGTCAGTGTTATGATATCTTTCGAATTTGTGGAAACTAAGTCACGCCTTCTTTTCCAAACATTTGTTTGACTCAAGTGTAATCCCTCAGTGACTATTGAACATTTACTCGTATTTGAGTGGATAAGCGCACACTCCCAAAATTGTATTCTGATGTTTACACCTACTTCTTCCTCTTTACCATCAATAAAATGTATTTAATAAATTTTTCATTGACTTGATTTTTCCCATTTTCTGAAGATAAAAACAATTATGCTGTATTACTGAAGTGAAATAAAGGATTTATGGTATTTTCTGAAATATTATGAGGTAATCGGGAAAGAAAGAGAGAGGGAGAGCTATCGCTGGCTACTTGTGAGAAATGGTATTTGAGAAAGCTGGGAATCCACGAATGGAAAACTGCCTTCGTTGATATTTCCTTGTACCCTACTTTACTCGTGTCTGCACGCCCATGAATTTCTTGAGATTTCATTGGTCCAGCGGCGACAGAAACTAATCTTTGCAATTGTTGACCTGCTTCGAAGTAAACTCTAACCCTAGTTGAGGCATCCAAGCATATTCCTACACAGTTTCTAATTACGTTTGCATATTGTTACATGATGAATAGCGAGTGATTATTCAAGATGTATTTTGCGTAAATTGGCTACTCGAACTGGAATGTGAAATCATTTTACAGGAGTCAGTATATGTACAAACTAGTCGGCATTAACGTAGGTTTTCTATTTGGCACAAGCAATAGATAAATATGTCTTCACAAGGAAAAACTGGAATATAATCCCATGAAAATCAAAAGATAAATAGATGAGTACCATTCTGATCACTCCCATATTGATTTTAATTCAAGAGCCACCGGTAGACAACTGTTTCAGCCTATTGCACATCGTCAGTACCGGGCAGGCGGTCCTCGATTGAAGACAAAAATTATATTCCAGCAACTTGACTGCATTGAACTTTTTCGATTTCATATCATTTCTAGGAACATGTGGATTCGTTTTCCGATGGCATCCCAGGATAGCTTCCCAAATTTCAGCTACCGCAGTTGTCGATTGATTAGTCAAATCATCAACACTGACATAAAAACTTGGCAAGTTGACTTGGGTGTCACACCAATAGATGTTTCTACTTCTACTCGCTTGCATTTACGAAGTTATTTTCATCAAGTACTTTTCTTGGTTATTCACATTTTGTCTTCAATCGAGAACCACCTGCCCGGTACTGACTATGCCCAATAGGCTGAAACAGCTGTCTACCGGTGGCTCTTAAATCAAAATCATCATCCTTCTTGTCCATATTACTAGACCATGTTTCAATTTCGATAGCCTTTCTACTCTACACGCGAACAATCAGTAATATGAACAACAGGGATGATGCGCAAAATTACCAACAACATGAAGATCCATATTATCGCTTCACAAAAGCAAACACACCGCTCAACCCCAATATAGGTAGAATAACAGAGGCAGGAGAGGCAGCTTTGGTAATAGAGCCAAAAACAGGTAGTCGAGCAAACACAGGCAACGCAGGCAAATAGGTACATCCATCCATATAAATTGAGAGTTTGAATAAATTAGTCTAGTTGAAAAACTCCAGATATCACCAGAAGATGGCAAATGAGACTTAGCTGAAAAGTTGTGAGATTTATCTTTATGAGGATAAAATACACACAACACGTAGCGAAACCCGATAAAACAGCTCATCATATATCCAGGTTCAGGTGAAAACACCTTATCCGTTGCTTCACATGTAGACCTACGACTTTGTAGGTACGTGTGGCAGAAAAACAACTGGCATGTGGAAAATAATAATAAAAACATAGTGAAATTGAATTCGAATTATAGTACGAAAATATATTTAGTGAGAGACGAGAATTTCAAAAAAATTTGCCAAACTATTGAAAAATTTCTATGTTTTTTTTGGTTACGAAGTGGTTAAAGACATCGAAATTTTCATTTCTCATTTTTCATGATGATCTCCTACCCCATAACGGCTACATCCATCAATTCATGGTTAGGTAGATCGAAAAAATAGATAACTTGTGGCTCTCGTTGACGGAAAGATATTCATTCAAAACGATAAAGGAGCATTGCTGTCGTTTTTTGAATAAGATGCCGATTCAACATTTGCAAACCACCTTTTGGCAGGAAAGTATGACTTCAATCAAGTCTATAGTTTATTCTGTATTTTATTTGTAAAATAAAAGTTTATAATGCTGTAAATTGGAGTATTTGAAACTTTACTAAGTTACTAATGAATATAGAGAGGATGTCCAAAATTTCACAAATTTTCATTTCCTCTTGGCTCAAGAATAATCGAAAAACGACAATATCTGAAGTAGAGGTGCACTAAAAATCAAGGTAAAGCGAACATAATGTTACGACATGAATTCATTGAATTGAAATTTCATTAGAAATCACACGTTAAAAGGTAAGGCCCCGTTGGTCCTTAGCTCACACAAGTTTCGAATTTTGTGGGTTGTCGTTCATAAGGGTGCGACAGCTGGTTGAAGAAGAAACATATTTTGAACATAATATATTCTTTCATTTTTCGCTGAAACTGAAATAAGTACTTCTTCTCAAATTCAGTGATGATAAGATCGAACAGTTATGTATCTTCCTTTCCAATCATTGTCGTATTCTGTGGGTAAGCCTTGGAAACGACAAAAAAAGCATCGATAATATTTCAAAAACAAATAACTGCTTGTTTGTATTGTTTTGCGAACTGAGGATTTTTAAATTCACCCAGGAACAATGCAACTTTTCTTCAATTGGAAATTAGAAGTTCAACTTTGCCGAGTTTCCAGTATCGATAAAAGTTTTCGTTTATTGCTGAATTTCCAGAAGTGCCCATAATATTTTTACATGAAAGAATGAATTGCAAGAAACAGGGAAATAACGAATTCAAAACATTCCTTCTTCAGAATTGTTGAGTAAAATTTGAGCCACCCTGTATAGAGTTCACTACTGAACAATCCTCAAAAAACTATTATCCAACATGTCTTAGATTTTAGTGAACTATTTGACGAATGTCTCATAATGGATATCTTCCAAATAAGATCAGTATATTCCTTCAATAAACGAATTTTATGCCAGTTATTGTAAATTATGTATGTCTTGCATCATCAGCAATTTCTTTAATGAGCTCCGACCGCATTCAGAATGACGCCTTACTGTGGGGAGAAAATACTTCGGCACATGCTCAGAGAGTGTTTTCTTCTCCATTATTTTCCACCGAATCTTCTGTTGAACGAACATTCACGCATAGCGGCTTCCATTTTACACCCCACCGACGTTAATAATGATCAGGTTTCGATTGGAATCCCAGCCAGAGTAAAACTGGAAACTCCTCAAGCTCTCTTTCCTCTCCCTGAAAAGAACCGTCTATAACAAATGAGGACCGAATTGATTTTCTCGGTCAGTCATTTGTCTCGGAAACGTCGATGTCGCCTTGATTAACAGTCGACGTCGATACCTTTTGGCCGATTGGTAAAGTTTCAGGCAACATAATACCTGGAAGTGCTAATTTTTCAAAGAAAAAACTTGTCGGTTGCCGGTTCCGATCGCCATTTGGTTATCCATCTTTGCGGAGGCACAAACTTCACAAAATAACAGGGGAGAAGGTTATCAACTTGATTCATCAAGTTTGTTCCTCATCTAGTAATTGTCGTGTCCAAGCAGTAATGGTTGCATCTCGATCATTATTTTAGATTACTCTTCGGCCGTTTCTTGATGGTCCATAGTAATTTCATAAACTACACCTTCCGATTTGATCTTCGCAAAGATGAAAGAACGAAAGACTTGTATTTACAATATACCTTATTATTGTACAAAAAGTTATATAGGCGGAACCTCAAGACCCCCAGATGTGAGAAATACAGATGGCAGAATTGAAGATAGCGGTGCATAAAGAGAGAGAGAGGGAGAATATGCTTTATTGTCATAAGAGTAATCTTGTTGACAAAGTTTCACCTAATCTATAATAGAGTTTTTATCTAAAAACAAAGTGCATTTGAATTGATCAATTTTCACTTAATGCATAAAATCAGTTTGTATATATAAAAACATATAAGTCATACAGGACACTGGGAAATCAATGTGTATTTTTTTTTTGTTTGTACATATAAAAACATATAAGACGTCCAGGGTGCTGGTAAATAATAAACAAATAAGATTTTTTCTTTAATTATCATTATGAAATTCTTGTATATTACAGTACCGTCTATCACTTAAAAAACCTTTCACAGCCTTACTGAAGCATTGTAAAGACTTTATTTCTGTAACATTCTTTGGCAAGTGGTTGAATATTTTTACAACCATTATAGACAATGGAATCCTAAATACTGATGTCGTTGGTATTGGCAACTTAATGTTGTTGGATTGCCTTGTCACATAATGGGTTGGTGATGATTAAAATGTGTTAAAATATTTCTCAATTAAACACACTGTTTCCATTATAAACAGATAAATCACTGTTAGAATTCCATGAGTGGTAAAGAGTAATCTACAAGAGTCTGTTCTTTTTGAATTGAACATATATCTCATGGCGCTCGTTTTTGCAAAAGTCAAATATTTTGTAGTAGATAACCACATACGCCCCAAAATGGAATTCCATATCGGAGGTGAGATTCCACCAGAGAAAAATAAACATTCTTAGCCGCTGTTAAAAAGTTCATTTGCAACTACTCTGACTGCATTAAAACCAGACGACACTGTATTACACAAGTCATAAATATGGTCTTCAAATTTTAGTTTTCTATTGATATGTACTCTTACTTTTGTTCTTAATGATATCATTCCTAATGGGTATATTGTCAAATTCACATCTGAAAGTTACTATGTTAGTTTTCGAAATATTTAGAGATAGGTGATTTGAATCACTCCAACTCTTTATTTTCGATGGATATGCTTTCAGTTAAATCATTTGGATTTTCCAATTGCCAAAAAATGGTAATATCGTCTCATATAGTGCGAATTTTCTCAAGATACTTCTAAAATCGTTGAGGTAGATGAGAAACAATGTTGGCCCTAGTATTGAACCTTGAGGTACACCATGACGAATTTTTACAATTTCTAAGCGATAGGTTGTTTTCACCATCTGACAAATATGAGCTGAACCAGCTCAGTATCACTCCTCTGAAGCCGTAGTAGGGAAGCTTCCGCAACAGTATTTTTAAATCAACTGGTGGTCACACTATAAAATAAAGGGGGAAAAAGCTACCGTAGAAATTAGAGAACTCAAAGAATCCGCATATACTCTTTCAGAAGGTAATAAGTGTATACCAAATAGCTATTAGGAAATGGATTGTAGCTGGTTGACATTACTAAAAGACAGAAGAGAGGTTGAAAACGAAAGTAATAACTTTAACTGTACTGAATTTTCAAAACACATCTAGTATGTCACACACTGTCACGTGTGACCTCTGGACATTTCTCTTGGATCGAAATAAATTAGAACTATTACAGTTTAAGCGAGATTTGAATAGTGTATTTCAGGTTTGGAAAACGGAAGGAGATTGTTTTACGAAATGTCAACTTAAGAAAGCTAAGTATCAATATTTAAGGTTTTCAATTGCAGCCAGAATTTATGCAGCCAGGATTTATGAATACGGCAAGTTACCGAACACTTGTAGTGTTTATTACGCAATAAATTTTCGTGGTGACCTTTCCACTTTGCCCTTTACCACACTCCAGCAGATTCGTTATTGATTCAGCCTAAATTTTTTCAGATTGTGGAAGGTCATAAACACAAAAAAAAGTTTGAAATATATAAAAAACTAACTGTTGCTTGCCTCTTTCTTTCATGACGACTTCAGTTTTTGGAACCTATTGAAAATACTCCATTTAGTCATCTCCTGATTATGCTAACGTGGTTAGCGGAACCCGCGTCGGCAGGCAGTAATTTCATTCTGGTGAGGAGAAAGTATTTTCAATGGATTTTCATCACGCCAGATATTCCAAGGTTCCACTTGTCGAATTCAGTTTTAGGGTCTTCCAACTTTTGTAGAAGAAAAATTAATCGGTTGAATTCAAAACTTTTTATATAAGAGTTCATCTATCATGACGAGTATTGTTCCCACAAACAGAAATATGAGCTTTGGTTTCATGATTTGTTGCATTCAAAGCAATAGTTTTTTTCTGGATGAACCTAACTTGTAATTGATTCAATTCGGATCCAAATTAAAACTATCCCACGTAATAGGAGTCAAGTAGTTAAAAGTTCTTGGAGTCGAAGGTGAGTTAACAACTTTAAAAAGGTCACGAAAGTTTCAATACAAGTCCCTGTAGAGTATCCCTAATGCCAGCTTTTGTTATCCCACTCGCCCTTATCTTTAATCCACTTTGCCGTCGTTTCGACTCTAGGGCTTCCTTGCTGATACTTTGATGAATTAATACACTTTTGAGCGTATCGGTTCCATTTGAATGATTATTAGCTCAAAGTGATGAAGGACAATGGATACGGGACTGACTCTAAATGTTGATAATCCATTCGGTCATACGAAAGGCTTTCCATCCTTTGAATTCTGAGGAGTTTATTGGTTCTTTTCATTCGGAAAATGATATAATTTGACTTGAATTGAACTGAGTGAAACATGGCAGAATACATTGATAATTCGCTTGTACTTCGTTTTTATATTATTGTTTCTTTAAGAAAAATACACAAGCACTACAAAAAATCCTTGAGGCACTCTTGGTGGATTCAAATGTGCCAAGTCACTTGAACACTTCCCGTGAAAGTCTCTATACAAGAGAGACAAATCCCAGCCTTTCTTCGATTTTCCAGACTATCAAGGTTGCAAGTGATGTTTGCGTTTCCAATCAGGCGAAAGGCCTTTTTCTGAATGGAATCCAGCAGCTTCAGGGTATGCTTAGGGGCGGAGATCTATACATGAGGATAATACCCCAAAGAAGGTCTGATATTAGCTTCATAAAGCATCAGTAGTTGCTGGGATATGTATGGTTTTCTTATTCGGAACATTGTTTCAAGCATTTGAGAAGCAGCTTTTGCAATTTCAGTGACATTGTGCCAAGACAAATTGGTATCCATTCAAACCTCCAACTCATCGAAGAAGAAAGCGTAATTGTACCTGTTGACATTATTATATCCGGTTCGGAGACATTCATCTTTTTGGAGAAAACCTATGCCTGGTTAATTTCACTCCATTTTGAAATCATTTCTAGTAAGGTAAAGCAGACAGTCATTGGCCACCAGATAGTGATTGGCATATCCTCAGTTTTTCATAATTTATAATAATCTGTTGAGAAAGGAGTGGAATTTGATTTCATCAGTTGGCATCGGCAACCTTTCAGAATATGTTACCCTGTCTTTCAAGTCGT
>WOGO01008624.1:0-10560 GCA_015342085.1 Leptinotarsa defecta
CCTCATACAGTTGTCGACATTTGAACGAGGAGGACGATAGACAATACCAAGTCCCATCCGTCGTTTTCCAATGTTTACAATTAGCCACAGAAAGTTTGCAACTTTCTTGAAATATTATTGTCTGATTATTAATGTTCAGTTGTTCTGTGGAAAGTTTTCCTGTTTTAGATCTATGAAATTTAACTGCAACGGTTTTGGGATAATATATAATCGAATAGTTCTTTTTACACCAATTATCGAATTGGAAAATAGATTACAAAAGCTACAGAATTCATGTGTGAGACTGATAACTGGAAAGAAGCGACCGTATATCACACCATTTGAAAGATATCGGATGACTAAATATGGAGTCGCGACGCATACTACATTCTAATGTCATAAAATAATCTATGACAAGAAACCAAGTTATCTTTATAGAAAAATCAGTTACAGGTCGGACGTCCACAACCTCAATCTTCGATTCTGAAATCAGCTTACCACACCAAAACATAAAACCTCCCAATTCAGAGACTTTTTTCATTTTTTCTACCCTGGCTATACAACCGGTTACCGAATGGATATATGCATATTTCTTCTGGTGCACTGAAAAAGAAACTTAAGAGAGATATTTTACTGAATATTTTCACTATATCTTGAGGCCTGTCAAGTAAGCATTTTAATATCTATATCTATATATCTATATATGTATCTATATATGTTATTTATTTATTCTCTCTCAATAATTATAATCTTCATTTGTTATACCTACATAATTATTATTTTTGAAATTAAATTGTAAATAGGAATAGGGTTGGATGGAAGAGCAAGTTTTGTCCATATATGAACATGGGCGAAAAATGAATCCGGCCATTTAATAAGAGCTATGCATCTTCTGATTACTTATGTATGCACTAATTAATAAAACCAATTATTATTATTATTATTATTTAGGGCCTATACATCGGAACAGTATGAATTCTTCAATTCATTACGAGCTGCAATAACGTCAGTGGACGTATTGATTCCATCCGATGCCCTCACTTAACCAAACTGTATCAGATACATTTCATATTCATAGATCGTCAAAAATGATGGTTTCAAAGTGAAGTTCCGTCCATCGAAGAGCAGGTGCATCGCTCTCACAGACGAGAACGATGTAAACGAAATGCATTAGCGAGTAGTGAATGGCAGCCAATAAAGCCATTATTGACCATCGGTGGACGATTGAGAGTGTTTTTTTCTACGAATCATTGTTTGCGACGGCTCGATTTGATTGAAATATATCAACTTCGAAAAATACAACCGCCTCGCTTGCTTATCACAATTAATCACTAATGTGTTCTGCTTTGATATCTGTCCGTGAAGCGTTCGTAAATTTTTTACCTTTTCCAATTCGGAAAATGATTTATTTCGTATCTCCGATCAATTTGAAAGGATCCTATTATCAGTGCGCTAGACTGAATCTATTACCCCGACCCTTTTCACGTGAATGGACATTTCCACAAACAGTTGATGGAGAATTTCACTCGGGGTGTGCATTAAATTTGTAAGATTTATATATTGACGAAATGCTGAAACATGTTTTGAAACACACCCAAATTGAGGGAGGGGAGGAACTTCCAGCGCAATTCTGTTCGTTCTGCAAGGTAGTACCAGAAAAATTTCAATTTGTCCATCAATTTCATTTGCCCACTTTAGTTGGGCAAATGTACGATACGAATAGCTTCGACTGAAGCTATTCAATTCCACCCATTCACAGGTCTGTTTCACAGGTCTGTTTCACTTTCGAATCCTCCAATGATTTTTTTCCCACCGATGGTTTGAATTCGTATAAGCTATTTTTTTCACCACGACAAGTCTGGATCCATCACTTAACATCGATATTCCGTCATGTCATTGTTGGACTGAGCTGTCCTCAGAGAACAAGCCCAAGTAAGAAATGGGGAATGTTCCTCAATTTGGGTTATTACAGGAAATGCAAGTTTGAACAAAATAAAGTTGAGTTTGATTCATGAGTTTTTCAAATTGACTTCGGAAAGTATTCAAATTGATGTTTCAAATGTTGGATTTTAATTTTTAAAGGGATTTGTTTCTAATTCACATATTGGCAACAGCGCCTAATCAAGTTGAAATAATTTATAAGTACCTAGATATTCTAATTTATAAAATGAAAATCATCTTTATGAATCAACAATAATATAAATTACAGTTCAATACCACCTCTACAAGCCACATAAAACACAATAGTTTTGTTATTTATTTATATAGAGGAAGATAGGTTAGGTGCACAAAATGCTATATGTCACAGAATGTTTCGGAACTCGGAATATAAGTAAACAGAACAGCACGCCTCTGAAATATGTCATCTTTATTTGTCTCATGCAGGTAACAGATTCATTGTCCTTTATTAGCTGTAACCGATGTTGCCAAATGGTGACATAGAAACGAATCCTTTTAAATTTGAATGCATTATTCAATTCCTCGTTTATTAAGTATTCAAATAATTTTTTAAAGAATGAGGTTTTAGAGCTCTTTTATGAAAACTACTTGATTTTCGTCAGGAGGAATATTCCTCATTGCCATGACATGTCTCCTTACGGATACACCATTTATTGGATTGACAAAGGACTAGAACCAATGAACGAGGCTTCTGAAGACGATCTGTTGCAAATCCAAACTTTGACACCAACCACCAGACGATATTCTATCTTTGTCTTACCCTGCACAACTGAGGGTTGATCACAGATGCCTTATTTTTGGGTTCTGGTTTGCTCTTTGGAGATTTCATCCAGAAAAGAGCCTTGAACAGATAACCTGTTACCTCAGGGCTAGTACTGGAGTGCCCCACGATTTAGCCAAAGCCTCGGTAGATAATAACAGTATCCTGAGGTGGGTTAAAGGTCACGACAGGGATGAAGGTAATCGCATTGCCGACTCTTTAGCCAAGGAAGCGGCTGGGCTAGGAATTTTAGGACTCAGTGACACCTACGGCTTGATGACTACAATTGTGGAACTAGCCAAATGTCACACCCATGCTCAATCTCTAAAGAGATGGGATGGAATCAAAGGATGCAGTCTTGCCAGGATCACCCTGTGCGACCCTTGGAAGCTGGGATGTTCAATGGGTCACATGTGGCCTAAGTGTCACATGTGCTACAGATACAGAGATACAGAAGAGCCATCTGCCTGATTGGAGACGCAAACATCACGTGCAACCATGATAGCCTGCAACATCGAAGGAAGGTTGGAGATTTGTCTCTCTTCTATAGATACTTTCACGGGTGGTGTTCAAGTGACTTGGCACATTTGATTCCACCAAAAGCGGTACATATCAGAAATTCGCGTCGGACTGTGGCTGCTCATCGTTTTGAGGTTCAACTCAGTACACCCCAAACTTCACTGTTCATGAACTCTTTCATCTGGAGAACTGTTTTTATGTGGAATAAACTTCCTGAGAACGTTTTCCCAAATGGATTTAATCGCCACCAATCAAATCCAATGTGCATCGCTAATTTAGCACAGACACCGCTTTGAAAGCACCTCAAGGATGTTCCTGTAGTGCTTGTGATTTGTCCTTAAAAAAAGTGTTTATCTTGGTCACCAAACACACTCATCTTCTTATTTTTTTGCAGCTTAGGATAAATTCCCATCTCGAAGAACCTGTGGTTTTGCCTCTTGGAAATAGTCTTATGAATCCATTGCTACCATTTCTCTCATGGGAAATGATATTAATATATTTACTGGTACTTGATGAGGGTATTATTATTCTCCATATGTTCCCATTTGTAGAACCTACTTTTCTTTCCTGGTAACAAAAACTTCCTTTTTGCTTCACACTACTCAAGTTCTTGCTGAAGTAACCTATGACCTTCTCTTTCCGCCACCTATTACTTGGAATGGAATGGATCTAATTCACATAGTCACATTAAAGACTTTTATCTTTTGCATAAAGAGCAGAAGTTGGTTATTGATGGCTTTTTCACGAATTTTCGGTATGGTGAATAATAAGTGACACCATTCAGTCATCTGCAGACACATGAATCAACTGATTCATTTGTTTTGTTATTGGAACAATTGTGGAAATGAAAAAGGAATTCGTTTTGTTTAGCAGATGGAAGCTTCCTCAAAGCTCGTCTAATTGCTTGGACATCATAAGTATTTGTTCGATTATTATTTTTTTTCTGAGTGGTTGCTCCATTTCAGCCCTCACCTACTATCGCAACTTTCAGTTTGTTTCTGTAGCTACAGTTTCAGAGAATATCAAAGGGTTGTTTTTCTTTACTTACTTCTTCTGAATCTATAGTATTGCTTTAGATTCCTGTAGGATACCACAATAAAACGTGACATGAGAAGAAACAATATCTTTAAACTTGGTGCAAGCAATCAGCCAGAAAATATATTATTTGGAAAAAGTAAAAAAGTTATTAGCCAAGGTAGGATATCTGATGTCCTTCGGAGCAATATTTTTTCTCAATAGAAAGAGTGTTGTTATGTACGAGTACATTTATACTAGATCCTACAAAAAACATAGAACAGTGTAAATTTCAATTGAAAAGGACAAGTTAAGTGACAGATATTTGATGGTGAGCAGTTGAACTTCAAATTCAAACATTAAAATATGTATCTGAAAATAAAAGATTTGTCTAAATCTGAATATTATTGAAACCCAACTTTCTCTGAAAGGTATTTATGAAAGAGGTAAACATTCGAGTAAATGAAAGGGGTCCAATTAAATTAACGAAAAAACATTGTTATTACTTGCAACAAAGAGCTCAAAGAAACTTCCGTAGGCTGAAAGTTTTCACCACTGAAATGTGTGGGAGATATAGTCGAAATTTTTGTTTTTTTTGGTGATGATTCCTGAAATCCGGATACGAAGTGAAAAAGTTACGCTCAATTATGGTAGTGGTATATTTGAACTCATACAGAAAATATGAAAAATATAAACCATCAGGCGATTTTTCTCATGCAAGCTAATGGAAAGGCATACAAAGATATATTGATATCCATATATTTGGAAAAATGCTAGAAATTGCAAAATTTTCAAAATTACCAAACCAACAAGGATATAGTGGGCATTGTTTCCTCAGAAGTCCTATTACATTATTAGTGAAATCTAGGGCAGATATAACCACGTTGAAAAGGCATCAACAATAGCCGAAGGTTATTTTGAAGACTGTATCATTGCAAAATCAAAACCGTTTATTACAGCAGTACTGCGCATATGAATTAAAAGAATGCTACCATGACCACCAAGTGCAAAACGGATTAACAAGCAACTGAAGTAATGTTGGAAAATTGTTCGCACATTAGTATAAATATCCACAACAATCATTAATGTTATAGAATTTTATCTACTCATATTTTTGTTATTTTCTGGGATTTGACTTAAATTGACAAAATTGTGAATTTTTTCGTCTTCTTATGAGTGTCTGCCTTTAATTATATTTTCCACAAAAATATACTAACAGTAACTTTGTTCTGTAGTTAATTTATTAGAATTTTTGGTCGAGTGCTTGTGCAGAGAAGGTTTCGAAAAAAGTTATTTCTAACGCCTAAGCATTATTTTTTAACTTCTTGTAATAAAAAAGCAGTTTTGATGCCTGAGCATCAAAAATGTCACTTCTATGATTGATAAATGTCACAAAATTAACTTTCAACGCAAATCGAAGAAAACTATAGTTATTTGTTGAGACACCCCCTGTATGCTAACTATTTAGTGATTGAGACGCGTTTAGAACGGATGAATGGGACTTAAAAACCTTGAAAAAGGTACGGTCAAGTGGCTATCATCCACTACAGACACAGTGGCGACTGAGAAGGAATCTGCTCCTACAAGAAACACCTGAGAATGTCCCTAGCACCCCGCTGAGAGTCTAACCGGTAAGAAAAATACCTCCGTGTGGCCATGAACCGTCTGTAACACCCGAAAAAACTATAAAGCACATCATCGATGCGTTTTAAGAGCTCGGGGTGGTCCTACCACGAATACGAAATGTATGACGTGTTGGGTATTCATATATTGTTTGAAAATTATATCCGTGCTGTGAAATATAATCAAATTCAATAATTATTTTGGTATTTTCATTGATTACGAAAAAATTGTTTGCTGTGTACTTACATTTTGTTGGTAACTCATTAATACCAAACTAAATAAGGCATTTGCCCTTCTACTGCTCACATCATCTTTGTCAACGCAGTCTCAATTCTATAGAAGTAGACAAATATGGAATTATCTACCAAAAAAACATATTACATCAATTAATGAACTTAAAAAGGTTAGAAAATCAGTAAAGAACCTTGTTTTGGAAAAGTGCTACTACAGTTTAGAAGAGTATTTTGCATACAAATTCTAGTCTTTTGATATACTACGATGTATATTACGATATATGTCAAGTTATTTTGAAATTGTGTTGTTTTATTGATAACATATTTGTACATTTTTGATATTTTTTTATTGTTTTTTTTTGTCTGTTATCCCATTCAGCGAAAATATGTCGTTGTCTATGGCCGTTTATCTTCAGTTGAAAATTGTCCGGGTGATGACCCAAGTCACGACGCAAGATTCGCCAAGTTATGGTCTACGAATGGCCTGCACACTCTCCTAGACAGTGGACTCAAATTTATCCACCACATTGCAAATAGTCCTCTCTGTAGGACGATTATGTATGGTAACCGTAAAATGGGCGAAGTACGCGGTACGTTATCCTAACAGAACACCCATTTTGGAAAAACCTTTTTTTTTTATTTGCACGTGCTGTTGAATGCTATAGTCATCCATTGTGATTTGGCAAAACATACTGAATGAATGACAACTATTTTGACAAATGTGGCTTCAACAAGAGAGCCGTTATCAATTGTTAAATGTTTTAATATGTTTGAAAAATATGTTTTTTCCGTTAACCAGCTGTCGCATCCCTACCAACAACAACCCTCAGAAGTCGAAACGTGTGCGAGCTAAGGACTAACGAGGTCTTACCTTTAAACGTGTGATTCCTAACATGAGATGGACAATAGCAAGTGAAAATCGATTGTTCACTCTGCGGCTTGAACCACCGACCCACACATCGGTCGGTTAAAAGAGCAAACAAAGGAACCAAGCCGAATCGCCCGGCTACCTACCGTAAAAACAATAGTTAGAAAAAAATATAACCCAAGTACAATATTCAAACATAGGAAAAATCTTCGCAGGTATTGTTTTACAATTGTAAAGAGTTTTGACAGTTGTTCATCTATACAATGAACAACTCCAATGCCTAGTTCGTCAAAGCCACAACTTTTATTTAAGTGAACATAATTTAGAGATATTTGATGAGTCTCAAGTAGAGAAGGATCAATTATAAACAAAGACAAACTGCTAGTTCGGATGAATACATTGCCTTTTTGAAGGGGGAGTATTATTTTTTCTTCTTGAAATCTTTGAAACTGAAAATGTTCAGTGTTTTAGTAGCTTGAATTTTGAAACACTTTCAGAAGATAATGTTCATATGAAATTTCTTATTGGGTAAATACAGAGATCTGCAACACCTAAAGCAGTTTTTACAAAAGCGGATACAAGAAATTTCTACTCCAGCTTACAAGCAGAGATGGATGAGTAGGATAATACATGGATGACCTGACAACTTACGCTGATAAACCAAGCTACTAGGGAGGATATGTTTTTGTCCGGAGGATTTCTGGAAATTCACTTTTTATAAACATTATTTTGTAAGAATTTCAATTTTTCTCATAACAGTCTATGTAATAAACAGTTTCTGAACATGGTTTTTATTTTAAGCAAATTTTACTAGCTTCTCGATGGTAAACTTTATTTTTCTGTTTCTATAACATACATACAAATATTTTTCTGATTGATTTGGCCGTTACTTGATGAAGATTCATAGTAATTTCACAAATTACACCTAAACGATTTGATCTTCACAAACTTTATTGAAAAAATATATCACAACATGTGATTAATACTTGAAAAAGCTAATGTTTAGCGAAACAGATGGTTCTCAGATGGATCAAAAATACTTCTAGCAGGCTTTCTTACAGATCACAGGTCGCTGTCATTTGAATCATCATATGGAGAAACTTGGACTGTCGGAAAACAGTGTGTGTCGCCTCTGTTTGGAAAATGATGAAACAGCAGAGCATATACTTTGTGCCTGCCCCGCTGGGGACCGTTCGGCAGTTGAACCGTTAAGTTGAAACACGAATGTATTTTTGGAGTCAAATTGCTTGAGAGACAAACAAGTTAGCTACACAAAAGACGCCATATAGATGATTCAGATTTGACTTAAACCACGAATATCATTCAATGTTAGGAAAATAATTTCTTTGGAAGTATAATGTATCAAAACAGTTCTCAAAGATACCTAGGGTATGATAATATACATATTAATGAAATTCTTCAATCCAATCAGAATATATTTGATTATTTCTTTTGTGAAGGGTGTTACTTTGACCGATATAAATGAAACCAATTGAACAAAAGCCTTGGAAGAAATAGAAAATGAGTTCGGGGAAGGAAAAGCGATATTCATCCAGTGTGATGTGACGAAAATGGAGGAAATACAAAGTGAGTACTGAAAACTTCAACTAGCTCCAGATCATGAATAATTCATTTTCAGGTGCTTTTGAATCTACTTTGGAGAAATTTGGAAGCAATAATATACTTATCAATAATGCTGGTATCCTGGACGATCTCAATTGGAAAAGAGAAATCGCCATCAATTTGGTGGGTATCACTATTCACTATTTCTCATTATTACAGATACTGGTTTCAAATTTCTTATAATTTCTGATACAAAGCTTGTGATGCCCAGAAGGTAAGAGTATGGCAGATCTGTACTCTACCATCTGACCTGAAAGACCATACAAACTAATCAGCTTCGTTAAGAAGCTGGGTACCAATATTTGATCGAGTGTGAATAGATGTGAGCTACAATAAACCGTTGCGGGTTGCGGTGGAGGGTCGAATAAATCCACTCACTTCAGATCTAACCTAACCTAACCTAAATGAGCAGGATAATACATAGAGAGCCCGACAATAGACGCTGATGAACCAAGCTACTACGGAAAATTTGTTGTTGTCCGGAGGATTTCTGGAAATTTAGTTTTAATAAACATTATTTTGTAAGAGTTTCATTTTTCTCATAACATTCTATGCAATAAAGAGTTTTTGAACATGGTTGTTATTTTTAGCAAATTTCACTTCCAAAATTTTACTAGCTTTTCGATGGTAAACTTAATTTTTCTATTTCAATAACATACATAGAAATAGACATAAATATTTTTACCTCTGGACCCGTCATTTACAGTGCCTCCATCTCGCATCCTTTATTGTATGTGTGGAGAATTTGCGAATTTTGAGAACTAGTTGATAAAATAAAAATTCATATTCAGTAGCCCAAAGATTAATTATACTCTCAAAAGAGCACTAAATTTATGTTTCCTTGTACCACAGTGGCAAAAACAACTTGGAATTACTTATTTATACTAGTGTTAACATGTACCTTCTCACCACCCCTTTCATTACCTGAATAATGAGAATCAAATAAATTAAAAATTAAGAGAGTCAGTTAGATGAGAATGTCCGTTCCAGAACAGAATAGTAGTAAACTGAAAAGGTATAAAAAATTGTAAGAAATGTTCAACCCAAATCTCCTCTCACAAAATAATTGTACTTCCCTCCATTCAAGACTTATCTGAAACAAACTGTCTACCTGCCTGAGACATTTTTGGTCCATTCAACCCCCCGAAATAAATACAAATAATTCACACACTGATTATTTTCAAAAGAATACATTAATTCCTGAACGTCACAATCGAGTAGTTGTCGAAAATAAAAGTCAGGGCAGGCGCAAAAAACAGCACAGCTTGTCACTCCGATGTCATGCTGTGAGATATTTGTTCAAAGCCACCTTCGATCAACCCCGTTCATAGCGATTTCTGCCGCTGGACCTGCAGGGACCCAGAAACATAATTCGTTACGATTGAGAGGAAAAGGGGATGAACTATGGTCCAATAATTTCGCTATTGTGTAGCTTCAGGTAAATGTGAAATCTTCCGGATGGTTCCGGTAGTTTTTTCTTTCCTAATTTGGAATTAAGAGTTGTTTTATTGGGGAGAAGTTGCACCAGAAGCAGTTAATAAAATTGTTGTTATGCGCCTTTCATCAGTCTCTTTGTGACATGTAGAAAAAGAGATAGATAGATAAATAAATATTTCATAGTTATGTGATAACAGTCACACACAAATATGAAATATGAAATGGTTTCAAGTCTGTGGAATATGTAGCTACCTCGGGTGTTTCACAAGGAAGCAATCTAGGTCCACTTCGCATAAACGACATAGTTGATGTCATTCACATCAACTGTTTGATATACTAGGATGACCTGTCTTCAACTCTCTGTCAATCTATAAACGCAAGTAAATGTAATGTAATGATTTACACACTACTAAAAAATCGTCCATTTTGATATCAATATTTAATAAACCAGTGGTCGCCAACCTCTTCAATGTGTTGAGCTACTTTGTTAATTTTGGAATAAACAGCGAGCTACCCACACGAAAGCCACGTAACGCAACGTAAAT
>WOGO01008625.1:0-10559 GCA_015342085.1 Leptinotarsa defecta
TTCAAGAAAAATTTGACCTGAATGTTTTCTGTATTCTGAAGAACAATAAAATTAGCTTTTTTATTTATGAAGACACACTGAATGCAGAGAGATATCTTCAAATATTAAGGACGACATTGTAATTTCGGTTTTTTTTTGCTCAATATTGTTTTTTTTTTCAGCAAATTTTTTTAATTATCTTCAGATTCTTTCAGGGATTTCAAATCAATTAAGTTCGAACTAATGAAATGCTGAATTGCGGTCTCTAGAACAACTTTCCAACACAAACCTCTAGATTGTCCTTAACTATGCTTTTATTTCCAAAAAGTTAAAACAGCCTACTCACCTTCTGTTATTCAGTGTTTTTTTGGAAATCGATATCGAACATTTTTTCCATACCCGAATTATTTGACATTGAAATATTCTCGAAAAACTTAATTGAAACATCCGATGGGAATCGGTCCAACGGTTGGAAATTTCATTAAAAACACCAGTTCTATAATTCATGGCGACACTCGGCCATTTCCACGGTCCCTTCATTAGATGGTAATCAAGTGTGACTCCGCTGTCCAGTGTTTTATGGAATCCTGCACAGTCATAAAATTCCATTGACAAATACTTTGAGAATGCTCACATCGAATCTGCGCGGTCCCTCTCGTGTTTTACAGCATGTTGAAATGGCCAAATTAGAAATCGGGCGCTTATCGACTGAGACATACGAGGGGTATTCGATAATGTCGATATTATTATTTAAAAAAGTTTTTTTGTACTCAATTCATAGTAGCACTGAAATTATAAGTTCGCGCACTTATGCTTCTGTTGAGGGCCGTACTGAAAAAGTATACAGTGATTGCAGTAATGCGTGTATCATCATAAAAAATATTTATACCAAGAGCGGTGTATGGTAGATACATGTTTATTGTGTTTACGTACCGTACGTACTTTTTTGTTACTTGTTTCCGTTATACAATAGTATAATAATTAACCTGAACCAACCCCTGCTCTGCTGAAAGAGTTTTTCTAAGATAATTTCTTTATAAAAGCTTTTTCGTGAGTACCGTCATGTGATTTTTTTCTGTACTCTTTATCTTATTGAAATATTTCCAGATCTTTTACCGCATCATAGATTTAGGTATCTCCACAGCTGGTTGAAACCCATATATGGCGTTGACGAATATTAAAAATAAATGATGCTCCCCAAGGCGATCAGTTACATAGCCAAGGTTCGAAATCGATCGCTGAGAGAGATTAGTACACTGTCTTTCACTGCAGCGCTCATTGCAAGTCAACTAGGACAATCTGGTTTCTTCTTGATGATCTGTGTATACATTACGTGTTTGAATTGCAAAACTAGTACTTTTCAAAGGGAAATAATTGAATATTTTCAATGAAGAAATTTTTGATACTCTGAGTATCACTATCAAGTCGGGTTGGCTGTCCTTGTGCATCTTTCACTGCCTGAACCACTGTGCATGCTGTTTTTGGCGAGTGCATTGGCTTGGGATGTGGGGGTTGAGCAAACCGGTTCTGTTATTCCCTGACTGAATGACATCCCAATGATGGCTTAATCTTAAGGTGTGTGTATCCGTGCCGAGAGGATGAATAACACTGAGACTATCAGCTGTCTCTACGGAACCTTCGAGATACCGGGCGACCTCTTGCCGTGGCATCACCTTGTCACGGTAATGCGGGGCTCTGCCGTGATTGACTTTCTTTCCCTAGATACTCGTGGGACAGAGTAAACTTAAAAATTATTTCTGACGCTGAGTCTACAGAAGAGATGGATGTCGAGCTTACGACTGCAACTGACCTCCCTGTAAATTTAGATCAGGAGCGAGAGCTTCTCAACTCTCCAACTTCTGATTCAATAACTGAACCTAAAAAAAAGTTTGGTGTTGCAGCCAGGAAACTACTGAGTCGTCTCCTCAAGAGTGGGGTAACTTATGAAACCGTCTTGTACCAAATTCTTGAGCGGCATAAGAAGAATCTGTCTCAGGTGGAGGAACACACCCCTATGAGCAGGTTAGCAAAATTTTGCGCTCAAATGATGATCCACCAAAACCAGAGGCAAAAAAGCCCTGCAGGGTTGAATCTAAGGCATCGTCAGGTGTAGCTGACATGCAAAAACCCTCATATGGGAAGGTTGTCGCGGGTATCAAGGTGGGAATCTTGCACCTTGACTATCCGACTACCTCATTAACGATGAAACAGCAGATAATATACTTTGTGCCTGCCCCGCTGGGGCCGAATCAGGTTTTTATAGGTATTCATACCATCGGACTTGAAAGACCACTCACCATACAAACTAATCGGCTTCGTTAAGAAGCTGGGTTTATTTGGTCGAGTATAAATAGGTGTGAGTCACAATAAACCCTTGCGGGTTACGGTGGAGGGTCGAATAGACCTACTCACTTTGGATCTAACCTAACTTAACCTAATCACTCTCATACCGAAAAAATTTCGAAATCTCCAATGTTAGGTATCTTAGGGTCGAAATTCAGGTTTTATAGATTGGTTATGTTGAATATCAAATTGAAAATTTTTCTTTCTCATAATTTATAAATGACATTATTTCAATAGTCTTCGTGGGATTTCAAAGTAAACTTTATATTTGATTGAAATTTTTAATATTTAAACATATAGTTGAAATAAAGAAATCAAGTTCAGATCAAATCATGATTACGAGTCGCTATTCCAAAAGAAGAAGTTATTACAGTCTTGTTAACTTTACAATGAATATAATATATTTATATATGTATTTATCAAGTGATCAAAATTGCGTTTCAGAATAGTAAATTCAACTTCAGGAAATGTTAAAATATTTAGAACAACAAGAGATAGCAAGAGAAATGGGAAGAACGTAAAAGTGAAAGAGAGAAGAAGTAAACAGAACACAGGAGAATAACAAGAAGGTGAATGAAAAAAGAAAGAACTTTTTTGAAACAATTTGAACAAGAAGAAACGAAAATGAGATTCGTTGGTGAGCTTTTTTTTTATTCAACATATATCGGTAGAATAACCAGAATTCGTTCATTTGGAGCGTCATGAACATAAATTGAAAGGGGTTTATTTTTTAGAAGAGATTAATTTTTGGGAAAACAAGGTTTCATGAACATCTTTAATGACTGTTTTTCTAAAAGTGCGAGTGAAAGAAAACAATAAATGACCAAATACTCAAGTGAAATCAAAGGTTTCATTAGTGCTTTCCCAAAATAACCCAACTTTCGAAGAGCATTATAGTACAGCAAAAATTGAATACAGCTTATATTCAAGTGAAACTTTATTGTTAGATTTTCACTGTACAGTTCCGCAATACAAGGTTTCAGACTTTCAAATTGAAGTGAGGCCGAAAGTAGTTACATCTGAATACAACAATTATTTTTCAAAAATGGTGCAGCAAATGATGCATTATATTCCTGAAATTATATTTTTCAACAATAAAATGACGAATGATAGAAAGTTACGGCAAATGACATCATAGAATTGGGATACAAAATAAAAAATACTTCACTAATCCAAAAAAATATCGTTTACGTAAAAACTCATTCAATATACAACTTTCTGAAATTTGGGATATTTCCTAAACAACTGAAGCTGTCTCTGCTGGAATCTATACACAGTGGATGAAAATTGATGAAAAAGTAGGTAACCACCAACTTTTGCAAAAATATTTCTATTGACATATTATACACAATTGATTGATTTTTTATATGTATATGAAGTGTTTAGTAGAAGTTAACATGGATATATCCAAGGAAGATCTTTTCAGTTTACCGAAAATATATTAACTATGTTTCATTAAACAAAAATTATTCGCCTCGGAAATGTTCCTAGACCTTTCCAAAGCCGATGAAATATAGCGTTATTTCATCTCGCTGAACGAAATCAAACAGTTTGTATGAAGAATTAAGGAAAATGTCGATATAACATGTATATAAATTCAAAATATTATAATCAAATATCGGAATATCACACGGTAGCATTATCGGTCTATTTTTTGTCATATATTTCGTAAATACTTTATGTGTAACTAGTATTGAAAAACAACAATTAATCAAAAATTATGCCGATGACACTTCAACTTTTTATGTGGTTGGTATCGTTTTTCTGAGCAAAGATCTGAGCATACATAGGGACGCACTGCGGGAAACGACTTTGTTTTATACTTTTTATACTATGTAGTGATTTATATGGAAATTCGAGCAATTGCTGATATTGAAAAAATTTAAGTTGTTTGAAATGCTTGGTACATGCCTTTTGTTGAAGTCAGAACAAGAATGTAAAGTTTTCCTTTCACGTTGTTTGTTTTCATCTGATAATTTTTGCAATTGAGAAATTTCAAGAATTGATTGACTACAAACACTGATTTAATAACTATGACTATGTACGAATGACTATGTACGAATATATAAAAAACAGCAAATTTGGCGAAGTCGCCAATATACGTATAACTATGGTTTTGAGATGAATGATTAATTGTTTGGTTCTCTCGTTCTCACCTCTGAATTATCCAAATTTTGGTATTCCTGGTCTGGAATATTTGTAAATGAAGCTCAGAGCCTTGTGTATTCGATCTTATTATCAGTTCTTTTCTACAGAATATATCTTCATGTATCGTCTAGATTTTGGCGAATGCATAATTTTGCAATTACACAAAAAATACAGTTTTTCAGTGTCTATATTACGGTTCGATTCACTTTTTACGAATTATGTATAAGGTATATATCTAGGAATAATATCTCGTGGGGAGTTTCGTGACTCGACATGAAGGAGAAATATTGATTTTTTGTCCCATAACAAACAATTATTGTACAAAATCGAGTTTATATTCGAAAAGGAATAATTTATAGTTACATGATTGAATGATATGACGAATAGATTAGCCAAATTAACTGAGTAAATTGAAGCCATATATTGTATACTCTGTTTCCGAAATAAGGATAGCCAGCATAAGAAAACTAGAAATCGTGACACATATACAGATGGTTCAATTCAGAATGAGTTGCCGTTTTAGAACTGTCCAAATGACGTTTTAAAATTTAGGAAACTCTGGTTAGTTCCCGAAGACATCCGGAAAGATCCGAAATTCGACAATTTTGTTTTATTTTTTTCTGGCATTATTCTAGAAGATAGAAACCATCACCAATTCCAATTCCTCACATAGACCAGACAACTCACTGATATCGCCACAATTCTTTGATAAGTTGATTTTAAAGTGCCATTGGAATGATCTCTAATATAGGAATTTTTTCCCTGTTTCAAATGACTTTGTATATCTTTCCATAGGTATTATCCTTGATAGTTCGTTACTGAGGCGTAATGAAGTGTTTTCACCCATTTCAGTAGTAGTAGGAGGATAGTATTCTCAACTTGGAAAGTCTGAATCTCTGCATCTGGCATATGAATTGAATGTGCCTATTTACGTATACACCTGAATATTTTGTAAATGTTTTTTCTTTAGGTATGAACTGTTCAGTTGGAGTGCTGATTCGAATTGTATCGAAGTTATGAGTCATTTTGTTGTTGCACCAAAATGGTAGATGATGTGTTTTACAATATCAATTTTAAGTAATTTATTACCTATACGATCATTTTTGAACAATGGGGATGTCGGATGTATATCTTTAAGTTCATTCCACGAATTACCTTTCTAAAATAGCTAAATCACCAACGAAACTTAATATATCTCTACGAATTCTCAATTGAAATATTCTGTTCACGAAAATATTAAAGAGCAAAGAACCCAGAACTGTAACCTGAGGCACATGTATTAGGTCAAATGTGAATACTCTTATTCAAATTTGAATTTGCCAAAACATAAAACGCATGACATCACTAGGTATTCCATACTCAGTAGTGGTTGGGATTACTTCAGATGTCGTCTATCTTCACGAACTGATATCGATGTCGGAGAAAAGACTGAAATTATTGTAGGCTATTGTCAAATATGGAAAATAGTCATGAAATAATTCAAATAAATCCAAGCAAATGTATGAATAAAAGATGTTTCAACCTCAACTTCAATATTTTGACACAAACACACTCAGTATTATAATCCCACCTTTTAATATTCCAAGTTCATAGACATCAAAATTGATATGATTACAGGATATAGAAATATAAAACAATCTCTGAATACGCAACGTTGCACAGATACGTATTAACCATTTTACCTTAGTACGGTGCCCCAGCAAAGTTGCAACCTTAGCATAAGAATCTTTATGAATATTGAGCATATGAATCTTTATAAATTTCGAGAGAGGTCAAGATAATAAAGAGAAAGTATTGAGTATTCAGTATTCAATGATCACTCTTCAGAAATTGTTGCAGAGCATTTGTAGAATGCAGCACATCTCCTTTTCTTCGATCTTGCTGGGTAACAGTTTAATGTAAGTTTTTGGTGATTCCCTTATATACATTTTTTATGAGGGTTAGGTGAAACAGCAATTACTCCTCTCGTAATAAGCAAAGCGAGTACTGGTTACTAATTGATATAGTTCCCAAGAATAAAATTGTGGTGAGATTGGTATACGAACATGAATAAAGATATTATCATCAGTGAATGTGCAGTCATAAATTGGGAGTTGGTAGTATTTTGATATGCCATTATTTGAAATGGCCAATGTTTGATTGGAATTTTGCAACTCCCTCAGTAAATTACTAAGGTTATGTAGGAGCATGGATGGGTCTAAAATTGCTATGGGGGTTGATTATTTAGTTATTATATGCTATATATACATATATACACACATATCATATATGTACATGGATAATCAGAAGACATATTTACAGATAGTATTATCTTCTATGGGTGACATATTCTGATTGAGGATCTGTCTGTGGTTCAGGAGAGTTAAGTAGATTCTTTGATTGAGATATTCTGATTGAGTTGATTGGGGCTTTGTGCTTTCACTCATTTCTTCACATCTCTCAATCCTCTATTTCTGTGTTCTCTTCTATTTTGGGAGTCTATGGGTCATAGTAGGGGAGAATACGACCTACGTGGACTATTTCTTTTTTTTTACTTCGTGATCTACTTCTTTCATTTTACTGCTGATGAAGTATGGGCCGAACTATCCCAGTATTAGCTCTTCACTCTTTCCTACTGCGGTAAATACTTAAGACTTTGTCTCTGTTTCTGATACCAAGATCTTCTAGAGTTTGATGTCGTGCCACTCTTAGAAAATACAAAAGCAAAGTCAGATACTTTTTAGGTACGTTTCAGTACATTATCTTCTGTTGATTTTTTTCTGAACCCGAATTGTTTTTCAGAAAATAGAATACAAATTCCAATTCTCATGCAATCGTTGATTATGAAGGTGGGTAGTTCGATGATATGTTCAGGAAAATTTTTGAAGTCTCAGATCTTATGTCATCTACCACAATACATTTTTTGGTTTTTGCTCGTTGAAAATATTTTTCCATTTCAGATGCATCATTCGGTGCTGAAAAAAATGTGTTCAGAGTAAATGTCCTCCTGGAAGTTTTTTTGAATTCGTTACTCATAGCTTCCTCAAGAGTTTTCATACATATGGCTTTGTGAACTGGCTAGTGGAATACATTATGGATTTTTACCAAGTATTGGCCAATTCATCATGTATTTTTTATAGGGTGTGTTTTTGTAGCGAATATTACGACTGTTTTGAATTATCGTCATTGGGATTATTTCTCAAAAATTTTGATTTTATTATTTGTTGTTATCAGTTGATTTTAAATCGACAGACATTGATAAGCCTTCAGTATTCCAGAGAGCTATTTTTGTTTTCAATTGTCATATAATTTGGAGAATCTCACTTATTTTCTATTAAAAACACTTTTCCAACACCAAAACAAAAATAACGGTCTCTCGACGCGAGTTTCGCTAATCAAGTTACCGTGCTCAGGAGATCATTATGACTAAACTATACTATTATATTTGATCTTCTACAGATCTTCCTACAGTTTGATCTTCTTCTTGAAGATGATCACTTGTTGATCAAAACACGTGTCTAGGTGTTAAAATAACGGTTTGGTCTTTGGAAAAAACTCGAGTAATATTCTTTACTATGTTAGTGTTTTTATATACTAGTGGCTTAACAACTACCTGGTAGTATTAACACCGGTTAGTATTACCTAACTACTACCTGTTATTGATCCTATGCTTAACTACCTGGTTTTAATACCTCTAATTTGTTATGTATTTCCTCTAGGTTAGTGATCATCTCTAATATTTATTAGTTTTTCATTTAGAATTATTACCTATAAGACCAAAGGACTGGATCATTATGTTGAGACATTCATTGGGATCATTAGAATTATTCGCATCATCAATGTTGATGCCATCAAAAAAACATGGGAGGAGTCTTTTTTTCTGGTCGTAGTCATGCTGGCATTTGAAGTTTTCGTGAAACTAGAAGAGGTCCAAATGAAATGAACACTGTAATAACAATGTTGACAATATCTTATGTTGAACTTTGAATTAGATCGTTACCATCAAAACTAGAAGTGTGAGAATCAAAGACATTGAACTTTTAATGTGTGATTTCTAAATCCACGAGCACTTTTTCAATCAACAGAAATGCAATACTCTCCTCGAAGCGTGTTTCACCCAACCAAGTTGGCGTCTTCGGGGGACGAAGAACGTGCGTCAAAAATAGTATTGCATTTCTGGCGATTGGGAAAAGGACTTATTTTAGATTTATTCTCCGCCAGAGGTTCCGATTTCACCTCAGTGAAAATAGCATTTTCAGAGATTGTCCGAATGGACTTCAAACCCTATCAAGTACCTACTTACATAAATGTTTGGAATGTTTGTTCGGTACAACTGTGAAAACATATAATCAATAATTGCTACGCTTATTGGTAACTGAAACTTTTGACGTTCTCTCGTCTAGAGAAGTTGGGACAAGAAAACGGCTCCTTTCGTCGAAAGAACGTCAAGACTGGAGATGAATTGTCTCTCAGGTATTCTTGTCAAAATGAGAGAGAAATTTTCTTTAATCTAAACGAGACAAAACGGTACGGGGTTTTCAATGAAAAGTGGAAATTTTCTGAAGAAAGTCAATTGATCAATTAACCAAATATACTTTCATATCTGAAGAACAGTGTTTTTATAAATGAGGGTATATAATGTAAATTAGTTCAGAGACTATGTAAAAATCAAATCTGTGAAATTGAATCGTCCGATACATAATGAAAATCCATAACGTATTGAAGAAACGCTTTATTGTGCGATTTTTACCAAACAATTTCACAGAAACGTAACACGTGTTTCGCCATACAAAAGTTTCTTCAGGTATGTCTTTATTAACCTCAAAGTTAGTACACGCTTGAAAAAGCTATTGTATAGCGATTATTGTATAGAGATTATATCAGTGAAAAGTACAGAGTTCTAACCATAGAGTAACTCTAGTTATTCCTGATCAATCAGATTGCATATCAACAAGAAGGATTCAATATGACATTCAAATTTCAATTCATCATCTATTTCAGATCAAAGAATTTTAGTTTGTATTCTCTTGCTTATCTGATCGTTCACAATAGGTATATCAAGAATATTGATATTTGATATTTGAATGATATTTGAAGCCAAAGTCAGAAAATTTAGAGTTTGTCTATTGTTTTATCAAACCTATATCCTTTTCTATGATATCAAATAGTTTCTATGATTCAGAACAAAACTGCCATGCCAGATGTTTAGTTCAGTGATACCATTGATATACAATACAAAATGTACCGGTCCAAGCACTGAACCGTGTGGCACAGCATCTGTATCTGTATTTCTAGAGTAGGGAGGATGAGTCTAGGCCCACAGAACTCGGGCCATATGTGGCACATTGAAAATTTTCCCAAGGAATTGTCCTCCTAGATCATTGTCCATCCTGTCCGTTCCAGGAAGGTGGATAGGTGTAGGCCAATACTCGTCGAACACACACTCTCTTATTGACGATAACTCTGGACATTCGTATAGGACATGCCTGACAGTTTAATAATCCTGTTCACACATCCTGCATAGAGGTGTGTCCACTAGCCTCATATTGTGGAGGTGTTTACTTAGTTGACAGTGGCCAGTCAGAAATTCCACTGTTGAGCGTAGATTTTTCCTGGTCATCGCCAGATATTTCTTCGGCGCCAGCTTCCCAGGGTCGCCAAGGTGATCCTAGTAAGATTGCATCCTTTGATTGCATCCCATCTCTTTTAAGCATAAGTGTAAGATTTGGCTAGTTCCGCAAGTGTCGAAGTCATCAGGCCGTAGGTGCCATTGGGTCCAAAAATTCTCAGTCCAGCCGCTTCCTTGGCTAAAGAGTCGGCAATACGATTGCTTTCACTGTCGTGCCCTTCAACCTACCTCAGGATAATGTTATTATCTACCGAGGCTTTGGCTAAATCTTGGTGACACTCTATTACTAGCCCTGAGGTTATACGTTGTCTGTTCAAGGCTAATCTGCTATCTGCAAGATAACTATGTCATCTGCGTATGCAATCATATAGAATCCATTTGTGTCAAAGTGATTAATCACGGTATCCAGAACTATGTTCCAGAGAAGGGGTGATAAGGCCCCTCCCTGTGAACATCCCCTCATGACCAATCCATTCACTGT
>WOGO01008626.1:0-10559 GCA_015342085.1 Leptinotarsa defecta
GAATTTGTTGATTTTCTCAGAAACCATAATACTTTAATTGCTTTTGATAATTGTTTTGCAAAGTGAAGGAATGGTGCTACATTAATTCACATAGATCATCACTGAGAAATGTTTTTTGGGCAAGATATGTCCCTTGAAGTAAAAATTGTCACAACTTTCCTAGGTCTCCCCTACTATTCCAAAAAATCTTACAGAACAAGTTGTGATTATTCACTTCCTCATTTTAACGAATACGTCAAGCACATCATAACGATTTATGAATACTTATTAAATTTGAAGCTCTCCTCGGGGGACACATTAAACACTAAAACTCCATTCTCTGAAACGGACACCCTTCATCATCAAATTCGTTCATGAAGCCCAACAATATTACATCTGTCCCTTCCAACCGCTAAACGCTAAACTAAAATTTATAACTCCAACACCCTATCTTCCGAAACGTGGCTGCATAAAATGTCCGAACTATATCTTGAGCGAAACAGCGAATCAGTCTCTCCTCTCCACCACTAGAGTAATACCCAAGACAGATTACATTCATTATGTACAAGACAGGGCAATATCTGGGTCGGATGTGGGGCCGGACACAGATTAGCAACTTCGAACGTTGAAGTTTTTAAGATTCTGGAGATTATATAACAGTTGATTATATCATCAGGAAAATTAAATTTATTGAGATGAATATCTAGGTTTGACTGACAATCGTACTCGAACTAATTTCCACATGTCACAAAGACAAGAAATACTAGTAATAGTATTTTATTATCCACTTGAAAACATAGTATTCGTCGGATACACAGAAATCATTTCACCAAATAAAAATACATTAGGAAATTGATGAAAATAAATTATTTGCATCTGTCAGTTCCGGACAAGTAGCAATCTACCAAAAAAAATATACTTCTTTACAAGCATATCTTCTGTTCACAAGCTATGGACGGAAGTTTGGCCAAATGCGCTCGACTGAGAAGCAACGGCCATGTGAATTAAAGAAGAAGAAGAAGCTAACCTCAGGGTGTTGGTTTTTCATGACGATGTGCGCGCGCATCGTCAAAATTTGCATTCACCATTTTTCCCTAACGGGCCAAAATAAGTATAACTTCAACAAATCAACTTCAGGTCCTGATAAAATACCATCATTTCTGATAAAGAACTGCTTGAGCGTATTGTTACATCCACTACACAGACAGAAGAAAAGTAAATCTGCAAGCTTCTCGACGTTGAAAGCTACCCTTCCCATGTCGGAAAGGATAGCTTGTAATATCCTTCAAAACATGATGGAAGTTGTTCACAGTTCGTGCTTGAGGGAGCAGATGACTGTCAATCCCAACAAAACTGTGATAATCCCCTCCAACAGAAGGAGAAAATTGGACAATCTAACGCCACTTTCCCTCAATGTTGAGGTAATTCCATTCGAAACGGAGGTGAAATATTTTGGCATTGTCCTTGATAAAAAACTCACCTGTAACGTTTATGTGATTTGGATTCATGTGATAATTGTCAGATCAATGATCACTTACGGTGCAATTGCCTGGTGGCCGAAGGCTTTACAGAAAGCGGCTCAAGACAAACTCTCTGGCTTACAGAGACCTCCCCTCCACATTTTTCTGGAGAGAGGGGCTAAATGGACTGCATATAGACTTGTGCACATCGCCAATTGCACAAATCAATTTAATGCAAAGTGCAACAGACTGTTGGTTGACACTGGAAGTCACAGCATTCCGGAAATGACCTCTGACTTCATGTCTCCAACTGTCAACTACGAACTGCCTTATAAAGTGCTGTCCCCGAGTAGAGAAGATTGGATCCTCCGGGAGAAGCAAATATGAAGACTAGATAGTTGTTGGTTCACAGATGAATCAAAAACACCTTTCGGTTCTGCTGCAGGTGTGTTTAGTCGCAGACCCAGGACAGAGATATCAACCTGCCTAGGAACCTATGCAACTGTATTCCAAGCGGAAATTTAAGCTATTGAATTGTGTGTAAAGGTATTGAAAGAATCCAACCTCATACACAAGTCAATAACAATATTCTCTGGCAGTCAAGCGCCATTGGAAGCTCTCAGCTTCTACCGAGCAATGTCTAAATTGGTATCAAATTTCCCAAAACAACTCTCCTCGATAGAAAGACTTAACAGATTGTCTCTGGTCTGGATTCCTGACCATACTGGCCTGGAAGGCAATAGGGCTCCCTTGCAAAGGAGGGTGCTGCAAGCACCTTGATCGAACCAAAACCTGTCATTGGCATCGCCTCTGTTTGGAAAATGGTGAAACAACAGAGCACATACTCAGTGCCTGCTCCGCTGGGGCCCGAATCAGGTTTTTAGAGTTCGGCAAAGCCATAGTCTTGCCATCTGACCTGAAAGACTATTCACCATACAAACTAATCGGCTTCGTTAAGAAGCTGGACCTAACCTAACTTAACTACATCCACCACAAATTATTTTCAATCTTATTTTGAAGACGGCAGTTTTTCCAGAAACTTTGAAAATTTCTAAAGTTTGTTCAATTCATAAAGCGCATGTTCTTAGGTTATAAATAACTGTAGACCAATTTCAGTTCTCAGCAACTTTGGGAAGCTCTTGGAAGTGATTTTGTAGGTACAACCGCATTTACCTGTCAACCAAACATCATTTCCGATCTTCCACTTGGTTTTATGAATTATAGATCCCCAATCAGTAACTTGGTTGTTTTTGATCAGTTTTTAAGGGAAACACTGAAGCATAGAGAACAGGATGATGTGGTGTAGGTACACTAAATTTTTAATATAATCAGTCATGCGATTCTAATTCATAAAGTTGATAAAATCTTGATAAAAAGAAGCAGTATGTCTATTATAATGGTTTCTGTTCAGATATCCATTCTGCCACTACGGCAGTTCTCCAAGGATCTGATCTTGGACCATTACTTTTTTACTTTTCATGATTGATTCATGTAACACATCATACATCATACTACGATAGATTGATGATTGGAAATAATGAACCTTTGTTTTCGATATAGACGGCTGTACTAGATTGCAACAGGAGTGGAACACTTTAAATGACTGGTGCCGCGAAAACTGTCTCAATTCAAATATTTCAAACTCACCAGAAAATTTAATACAATACAATATGTATACAATATTGATTAAACTATCTTAGACAGAACTAACACAGAAAATGGGCTCCTAGATAAGGAGCCCATTTTGGTTATCAACTTACTTTTAATGATCACATTAATTTTACTATCAACTCTGCTTATCGCTCTAAAGGTTTTAGTGTCAGTAATAGAAAAAAATAATTTATCTCTTACTTTCCTATATTTTCGCTTAGTAAGGTAAGAGTTAGAAATGGGTTCTAAATATGGAATCCTATTTATAATCAGTATATATCAAATATTGAAGGAAATTGCAAAGATGTCGAACTATTGCGAACATTTGATCTTTTTTCTTGAAAAAAAGAAAACAAGCATCTGTTCTGAGTTGTTATTGATCCCTAGGAATTACTTTCTGCAATAGATTTTCAAATCAAATCAATTTATAGTTGAAATCGCCAGTGAATTCGATGTCCGGTACTGTGAACCATCTGTCTACCTCATGTGATATCTTTTATTGTAGTATATACGAGCTGAAAAATAAATCTCGTGCATATTTGTGATTTATGGATGATTATTAATGATTTATAGTTCATTTCCATTCTTTTCTTTTTTTGTTTTATATGAAATCAATTTCCTTTTGTATCTGAATGAAATAGTGCTATAATTTGTATAATTGAACTGTTAATTTTTGACCTATGAATGGGAGATTTCAGGAACTTACTTTCCATATTATTATAAGTAAGTTCCTAACTCACTCGATAATCCTAAATTATTGGCCACAAAAATACTTTTTCTTACCTGTCTGACCTAATTTGTTATTAACAAAAATTGGTACTCAGCTCAGATGACTGTCTTGAAATGTAGAATACAGAAAATATTCCTAGCTACGCCAAATTTTTTCAATTGGCATAGCTTATAATGATGGTTAAGGTACTTATTTTCCATCACAAAATAAAAGTTGAAGAAATACAAAGTTGTTCTACTTGGTCGGAGGCTGCAGGTCACCTCAACTGCAAACAGCCTCTGTTATTATTTGTTATTATTTACAAACCATCCGACTATCTTGAATTCTCAACCTGAAGAAAATGTTGCAAGTTCATGATAGGAAATATTGTGGAAGATGTGAAATATACCATACAAAATCAAGAAATATGTTGGAACATTATAGCATTGTCGCTGGTGAAGCACTATGCTATTTAATATTTCATTTTCTATTTCAACACACTGAGTTCGGTTTGATGAATATGATTTGAGAACCTGTGGTAGAAGAACTTGTTGGGGAGACACCAAACTTTTATGCTGGACGTTGTTTTCGCCAACGCTAGGTTTCCTTGGATGTCAACACTTTTTGGTCCAGTGATTTGCTCGGTCTCACAATCCCGCAGACAAAAATAGCAAGATAATTTGGTAAACCCAGACTGTTGTTCGAGCAATACATGCCCAAGATTTTTAAATCATCGCAATCTTGCCAACCGCGGTCTTTATATTTCAATGTGTAGGTTTCCTTGAGGTGTACGAAATAATCGGCAAAAATGGAGGCATTAAAAGTAGATCAGAGAAGAGAGATCAATTACGTATTTCTTAAAGGACGTCGCGTCGTTTCGTTAGTGAGTGGAAAAGAGACGTGTGCGACGTAATCGATACATAGAAGGATAGAATGAGTATCGGAGAGATTCAGTTGGGAGATAACAACGCTGTTGAATTATAAAAATAATGATATAATAATGATAATAATGAATTAAAAAACATGGCAGTTTATTGGTGCTCTATCGTTTTGACGTATTATTCTTCAATGTATACAGGGTTTCTCAAAATACGTCATTCAAGAAACATGGCAGTTCAACGGACATGTAGCTTCTCAACGTGCGATTCCAATGAGAAACGTGATCTCTCAATGTTTACAGGTTATCCCAAAATACATCATTCATTAAAAATAAACATGGCGCCAATATGTAAAAGGTGTGACAACAATATATCATTTGGGAAAAAACATGACCATTTAATGAGGTTCTAATGTTGCAACGTGCGATTCTTCAATATGTATAGGGTGTCTCATAATATTTCATTCAAGCAGTTTAACGGGAGTGTAGCGTTTCAACGTGCGATCCCAATGAGAAACGTTTAAATATGTTAGTTTAACGGAGGTATAGTATTTCAACATGCGATACCAATGAGAAACGAATTTATATTCAAGTGTTGTGAAGTTAACGTTCGAAAATATGTCAATATGTTGCTTCACATGCGTTTTGACCGTTTTTCGTTTTCGTGTCAGGGTCCTCGTTTCAACATGCGATCCCTCAATGTATACAGGGTGTTTCAAAATACGTCGTTTAAGAAAAAAATATGACTGTTCAACACAAGTGTAGCGTTTCAACGTGCGATCCCAATGAGAAACGTATTTATATTCATTGTAAAGCAGAATTTCTTCAAGGCTTCTTTTTGATGCATCTACGAAAAAACGATATTGTGCTGGGTCACATGAAATATTGAATGTATCCATGAAATATTCAATATTGGTACAACAATCCAAGTCGTCCTCTTGGCAAAGTAGTGCTATCAAATCAAAATATACTTTATTGTCCAAAGATTTGCAACTTATTGACAAAGTCCAAGAAGTACAATGTTAAAATAGAAAAAGTACTAAAAAAGTATAAATGTAAATATAAAAAAGTTCTAAAAATGTATAAAATACCACCATGTATAAAGTGATAGTACAAAGAATAAATTGCTAATATATTGTTAAAAGGATTCGCTGAAATACTCTTCCAAACTATAATAGGATCTATCAACAAGTAGATTCTTCACCGCCTTTTTGAAATGAATGATGCTTAGATTTGCAGATCTCATTTCTAATGGTAAATGATTGAACAACTTACCACCATTGTAGTATATGGAGTCCTTAATTAAATTCAAAGTTGGGATGGGAAGTTTAAAGGTATAATTGCTATTACGAGTAGCATATAAGGAGTAGGAGCAAAGTTCGATTTATGTTTATAAATAAGGCAAACCGTCTCTAAGATAAAAAGTGCGATGACTGTTGAAATTTTATTGGCAGCGAACAAGTTCCTGCACGATTCTCTAGGTTTGACTTTACAGAGACATCTCAGTGCTCTCTTCTGTAATGTCAATATAGAAGAGAGAAGGGATGAGTTGTATTCTTTCCAAGAAAGTATTCCATAACGTAGTCGAGATTCAATAAGTGCATGGTAAACGGTCTTTGCGATATGGAAACCCAACTTATTTGAAACCACTCTAACTGCATAACATCCGGAGGAGATCTTACTCTTGAGTTGTTCAAGGTGTTCATCAAATTTCAGCCTATTATCAATGAATACACCAAGAAATTTTGTGTTTAATTTATTTTGTAATATGGCAGCGTGTATATTCTTCAAATCGGATGATATTATTTTATTTAGCTCCACAGAGATGTCATTCATGTATAGCAGAAATGAAACAGTGTCTAACACAGAACCCTGTGGCTGACCAGATTCAATGGCCCTCACCATTTGACTTCGATCTGAAAGGTACGATTTGAACCAAGTATTCGTTACACCTCTACATCCATATTTATGAAGTTTTTTTAGTAAAATTTTATGACTGACACAATCAAACGCCTTTGAAATATCGCAAAAAATCGCAAATATATAACAAATTACCTAACGAAATTGAAAGCCTAGATTATAATCAATACAAAGCAGAAGTCAAGAAAATATGCTCCCATCACTGTTTCTACACAGTTGAGAAATTTATGTCCTGCTATATATGAAGTTGTGTCCTATTTTCTGTCACACACTTATGAAACATATTCACAGATTTGCCTTCTAACATATTTCGCCAATATACTCCGCCTATATTTCACCTGCCTTATTGCCTGCTTGGCAACTTTTATCTATACTTTCAATGTTTCATGCCTATGTGATTTTTTGTCTTTGAGTGCATATTGTGTTCTTCTTACAAATTATCCACACCTCATGACCTACTACAAATGTAATGTTTTATATAACGTAGTCAATAAACATCTATCTATCTATCTTTTTTAAGAAGGAGGAGGGGAAATCTTCATATACGCTGTGCCGGATTCTTACCGACTAAATACCCTTCCCAAATTCTCGGTGCCAAGTACCGGGAGTCACTCTCGCATTACTTCAGTACTTGACCCGTGATATACCCAAAGATCGGACAAACAAACAAAAATATATAGTAACTAGATACTTCAATTTCTACTTACCCTCCCCTTTGTCTCCATAATTTTCCTTACTACTTTGTATGTACAGTTCTATGAGGTCTCTTCTCCTTTGAGATCTTCCATCATATGTTCGATGTTAAATATTTTTCCCGTACCCATTTCTATCCATCTTGGGCATGCAAAAAGCGTGTGCTCCGCATCATCATCTATCTGACATTGAATACAGGATGCAGACTCCAATCTTCCTCTGTCAGATATTTACCGAAGCAGCCGTGTCCAGAAAGTGTTCAAGTAAGGTAGTAATCTACTTCTCCAAAGGGTCGGTTAACCCAGCTCTCTACGTTTGGAATGAGTCGGTACGTCCATCTCCCATATAGGCCACTGTCCCATTTCAGTTGCCACCTACGCATGAGGTTTTCCCTGGCTGCATTTCTTCCCAGACCACTGTAGCGTTCCATTCTCTCCAGCACTTGAATTTCTATCGGTGAAACCCCCGCTACTTCACATTCGAACGTTCATTTTCCTCTGCATCGCTGTTAATTTCTGGACTAGCTTCTTGTTTTGCATTGAGGTGACCAGAATGGTGCACCGTACAGAATCTGTGAATGACCTACACTTGACATAATTCGTCTCTTTGAGGCTCTGGGACCTCCGATATTGGATATCAGGTTTGCTAGCGCTGTAATTGTTTTATCAGCCTTGACTACACTTTGCTTTATATGCTCTGCAAAGATCAGCTTAGTGTCAAGCCATACTCCCAGGTACCTTACCGCCTTGCTTAGTCCAATCTGTGTTCCTTCGATATCGAAATTGATTGCCCCTATTCTTCTACGCTTTGTCAGGAGCACTGCTTCGGTTTTTTCTGGGGCTAGTTTCAGGCGCCTACTTTTCATCCATTTCGACACTCGTAGTATTGCTCTATTTGCTACATTCATTATGAGATTTTCGTTTCCACGTCGTCTGCAAACCCTACCAAATCAGTTCCATCGGTTATCTATCTACCTGTTTTTTATCAATCAGTATAGAACCAGCATATTCAATGGCATCAATAGTTATATGTGATACCTCTTTACGGCGACAAGCACCGCTGATACCCAAAATTAGGACAGTGATGAAAAGGTTATTTTCATGTGTAAACGCGCCCCTTTTGCTTCCACGAGATGCGCCCCAGTTAGAATGTTTCAAAATCCTTTCATAGTACACCTAAGAAGCACTTATCTACGAAATTTCAGCTTCCTAGGACTTACCAGTACGGACAAACAGAGATGAATGTGAGAATGTTAAATGAGTGACTCGCATTTATGAGTAGGTATAGATAGATTATTCAAAGAGAATAATCGTTCATCACGAAAAAGGTACACTCAGTACGTTATCGATCACAATGTCATGTACTACTCATAATGAGTTCAAGGTAAGGGGATGACGTGCTTCTCAAGTGGATCCTTTCTCTATAAAGGTCAAGTACTGTCTGCACCAAAGTCATCAGTTTCTTTTGCAAAGATAAACTCCTTAGAGAAATCGGACTTCTCAGTGCCGCAGTGGGAAACCCGTTCCTGCAAATGTGATTCGATTTATCAGAATCGGACGAAGGTTTCTTGTTATTCCGATATTCAAATCAGGACATTAGAGTTTAGAATTTCGCAAATTCGAGAGGAAAGTTTTCCTCGTTGTTCAATCAACTAAGTGTGCTTCTGTTTTTTTGTGAAAACAGATTTATTAGTAGAAGTTTTCGAAGCGTCTCGCAGAAATTGGAGACAAACGAAAATCTTTTGCGTAATTATTTGTTATATTCAGTTATTTGAGTATTTGTGCAGTTTGAAGATTCGAATCTTCTCTTCCCTATTTTTTTTTCTTCAATGTATGGTTGCAGAAGAAAATTGATTCTTCTATTCATGTGTACGATGCTCATGCGGTTGTTTGGTCAATTCAGTAATTTTGAAATAAAGTTGGCTGGCACACGTTTATGCCCAAATTTTTCTAAAAATTGCATTACATTAGCCAACCGATAAATCGACAAAACTGTATCATAACTGGTGAACGAATCCTAGGTATATGGTTATGACATCGAATCCCAAGTTCAATCGTTGTAGTGGAAAAGCCCAGGATAGTCAAGACCAAAAAGGCACGCTGAGTTTGATCAAATGTTGATGGTTTGCTCACTGTTTTCTTCAAATATCGTGGCGTACTAACCATACGACCATATGGCTTAGTGTCACATGGTCGTATGGTTAATAAGAAGTATTATTAGAATTGCGGGGCCCTACTAAGGACTGGATAATTTCCTATGCAACGGAAAATTGAAAATGATCTCTCTAGCCAATATAATGTAGGTATTGAAATCCCTCAGGGGAGTATAGGACCACTTTTATTCCTGTTGTACATGAATGTCCTACCTGACTTCGCTGAAGGGAGAAACGTGTTTATGTATGCAGACAACACGACAATACTCGTAATAGTGACGGGCTCCTCGCTGAGTACTGTTAATGTGAAAGTGACTCAGTAGTGAACCAATTCTATGAATGGTGTAAAGAAACCATCTAGTGGTGAACCTACAAAAAACTATGTTCATTCATTCAATACAACACGCAGTAATATACCAAACCTGGTCAATTTGAATATAAATAACAGTCAACATGAAACACCAAGCTCAACAGAATTCTTAGGCAAACATCTCAGTAATAACATAATAATAATAATCGTCTTTATTATTTCCACATTTAATAGAATACAATAAATATAAGAAATCATATCATATCAAGGTTCATATATATGGAAATAAAGGGCGAAGTTTATTTTCTGTTGTGTAAACACGACAGGAAATATTCTTTCACTAAATCCCAACAAACCTGTGTAATGATACAAGAAAAAAAATAACATATTTCGTTAAAAACTGAAAAAGAAAAAAAAATTTATAAAATTTGAGATTCAAGAAGATGTTCTTTGTAAAATTGTCTGAATTTGTGGGCATTTTGTGTTCTTATAATCTTCAGAACCGAATTGCACAGAGAATAGATTTGGTAGCCAAATGACCGTCTAAAATATTCCGTTCTAAAAGGAGGTACAGTCAGTAGGCCTTTATTTCGAATATTCAGATCAAATACATCTATACGGTAAGTTATTTTCTTATGTAAGTAAGAGGGAACTTGTTTTCTAATTATTTAATAGTAGAGAACATCATGTTTTCTTCTAAAAAAGTCGCAGGGGGCAAATATCAAATTCAACCACCCGATGCTGACAATGAATGTTTTCTACAGCCTTGAAGAATTTGTGAACTATTCCAAAAGTACCTAATTTATTTT
>WOGO01008627.1:0-10559 GCA_015342085.1 Leptinotarsa defecta
CAAGCGCAACAGCTCTTTATTCTCCATGTATCTCGATTGCGTTATTCCAAATATGGGTGACATACGATATAGGTCGCCTGTTGATCTTTGTTTCCGAAAGCCATATTGATGATCGCTCAAAATGTTGAAGTCTTCCAAATACTTGAGGATATGGTAGTTTACAACTTTTTCCATGATTTCTGATATCAGTGATAGCAAAGCGACTGGTCTGAAGTTATTTGAAAGTTTATTCTTGTCCTTTTTGGGAATATGCTGAAAGCGAGCAATCTTTCAACAAGAAGGAAAAACCGTTTTCTTGTAAGACAGCTTGAAAAGTCTGCAAAATATACTGATGCGAGTCCATTCGCGCACTTTTCAAGTACGATGTTGATATTAAGCTGTTTCAAAATTCATACAGGCATAGACCTTTATAAGCCGCACTTTTCGTAATATTTATCCCGAGTGACAGCCCAGCCTACTGGATTACTGCGTTCCTGTGAAAAGGGCAAATTCCTGATATTTTCCTTTGAGATGATGATACTGAATTAAGTTATTTAAAAAAGTTGCTTAGAAATCGATTTTGACCTATATATACAGAATTTCAACCCAAAATTCAAATTTTAAATATTGTTTTTTTAATTTTCATATTCAAGTCCGATCTTCTACGAAAATTATAAATTCGTTATAATGTAGGAACACGAATAAAAAAACCTAATATTCATCATGATGAATTCAAATTTTGATCATCAGCTACTAAAAAACCACAGAGACATGGATCAAAATTAAATGACAATTAATGAAGCCAATTCAACAGGAAATGGAATAAACATTAATATTGGAAGCCAGTTCCAAATATTGTCTCTCTCAACTGGCCGGCTCTCAATTTTGATACATATTTCAATTATTTTTCCACCATCAATTGAAAATCGGACTTGAATATGAAAACTACAAAAAAATTCAGATTTCGAATTTTGGTTAAAATTCGCCATGTAGGGTCAAAATTGATTTCCTAGCAACTTTTTGACGTGACTTATTTCAGTATCTCCTACGCGAAGCAAAATATCGATAATTTGGCTGTAGGCTGGGTTTAAGGCTGTCACTCGGGCTAAGTATTGTGAAAATTGTGGCCCATGAAGGTCTACGCCTATACCAAAAATCAAATCTCTGCTTTCAAAAACAACTAAAATACACGGGTGTCTTCATCCTAAGTGTGTCACACTGTATTAGTTTCAAATGAATGTATTTGTGCAAAATGGCATGTATTTGCCTATATCTAGTGCTTTGGAAAGCACCATTATTTAGATCAAAGCACGTTTGCTGGATCGATAAAGAGCATATGAGTCTTTGTTTGTTCAAAACAATTTACCGCACCGACACCGTGATAAAAGATATCAAACTCAGCGACTCTGTGAAATGCAAACAAGCCAAGAATTGCTTTTATTTCTCTCACTAGTTCATTGGAGATAATGCCTAATTAGAAATGATTTATTTCTGTGATTATGACTAGGATTTTGAAAGAGTTTAAATAGAAATTATGACTGTCCAAATCGCAAAATCTTTATCTGTAGAAAACAGACAATTCTCTTTTCAACTTACTTCAGATGGTAATAGCAAGCTCTTTACTGAAAAGAATGTAACGTCTTTGGAGTACGCTAACAGTCGGAGCTATACACAGGATGTCCCAGAATTTATTTGTAAAGCAAGAAAAAAAAAAGAAACGCCAGAATGCTCTCCTAAGATTATCTTTGGAATCGTTGTTACCATTGCAGTTTTCAATAAACCTTAACTAATTTTGTTTTTTTTTTCAAATGGCAACCCCAAAAAGTTTCCACTTTGTTTGAGTCCACATGTCACTGTAAATGCTATCATACATAATTTCTTATTTAGTCAATATGCGATATTTTCGTGTGAGAAGAGTTGCAGAAATTAAACAAAGTGAGCTTGGAAAGACCTTGAATTTCCTTCGTGAGAACATCATCGACATCATCTTTGAAAAAAATATATTCTAATTCAATTTTTGAAATGGCATCCTAAACGAATTTACAGTCTACCAGGGGTTGCTTTCAACCTGGAGGTAGATGTCACTCCTTCTCAAGGATGAAATGTTTTTCTGGAAATAAATCCGGAAATAGATGCACTGACAAATTCTAAGCAACTGCTGTTATATAAAGTTTTTCTGAAAATTAACACTCTTCGACTCCTTTGCGATTGAATGTGTTAATATTTCAACTAAACTCACGTTTTTAAAGGGTTTTTCGCGAATAACTAAAAAAGCAAGTTTTCTATCGAAAAAAATCTTACTCAATTAAAATATAGCTCTTGGAGAAAACAAATAGAATGATGGATTTATGACGTCACTAGACCCAATACAAATAATGATAATAATATTGAAATCGTGCTTGCCGCACTAAGGCAGAAATCTTGATTGGACGAATACAGAAGGCTGTAATAACTTTTGGCTCATTGCGCCTGCTTACGGAACATGATTCTCGGACCCCATGATCACCTACTCAAGGGATGGGGAGCGGTCACAAGATCTCTAAAAAATTGAGATCTTTTGAAAAAGTTGAGATCTTGTGAAAAAAGTTGAGATCTTGTGAAAAAAGTTGAGATCTGGAAATGGAAGTCGGCAGGGGAAGAATTTGAGAATGATCCGTAAATATTATTGAAACGCCACTATATATGTACCATTATTGCTAAGTAAACATTTCTTAACTTACATATTTCACCTCTCTTCTTAGATGTTTTGAAAAATTCACATTTTTCATGTTTGGCCGAACATCTTCTATTTTGAACCTGGAACCTCTGGCGTAGTCCAAAACAACACTCTATCTAGATTGTAGTCTACTTCATCTCTCGAAGACGCCGCCTTGGTTGGTGGAACGCGCGTCAAGAAGAGTGTTGCAGTTCTGGTGTTTGAGAGCAGTGCTTGTTTTTTACATGAGAAGATAATGATACAAATTTCTCGTCTTTACTAGGTAGGTAGGTACAAAGTGAGTTAGTATATTAGACCGTCCACTGCAACCGGCAGGATGTATTCTGCCTCACACCACTCCAAACTCGACAAAAAAGTCAAGACAGCTTCTGCTGCCGTTGCTATATAAAAACAAAAAGCAATGAAATGAACTTTATATCATTTTTGAGGTTTATGGATGAATATAAGCTATAAAACTTTCCCGTGGGTTGAATTTGGAGTAGAAAACTTTGTATTCGATTCCATCTTGGTATATACAGATATGGAAGTGAAATTAATGAAAAAGAGGACTATAATCGTATATTTTTCTTGTTCTTGCACAGTTCATGATGCAGTAGTCAGGAATCTTTAGCAGACGAATTTATTGTTAGGAAATGTATGTCCCCTCACTAGTTTAATGTTTATATTTGATTCAACTTTGAATTTCTTAAAAAAAATTGTGATAATATCCTAATACAGACATACAAAAGTTGAGGAAGACAAAATTTACGAGGGTGTTCAAAAAAGAGTAATAATCGTTACTTACTGAAACCACTCACAAATTGTCAACCCTGGCATCGAGAAAGTGGCTCTGTTCAAAGTTATGTCACATACAAAACTTAGTCATCTATAAATTTTTTCACTGAGTCTCTGTTTCTGTTTCAAATGCCCCAGTAAAACTTGTCCACATTTTTATTTTTTTTAAACTACTCTTTATTACATGAAATCAGCTTCTCAGATCAACAGTTATCTAGTGATGTAAATCAGTTTGATACCTCCACTATAATATCTAAGAAAACTAATATAAAGAATGAGAATTGAAACTTTCTATGTTTTTACCAATTCTCATTTCTCATGATGATTTTCTACCACGTAGTAACGGCTACATCCATAAATTATTTTGTCATATTAACCTCTCTAATAGTCCTTACACTAGAATTTACTGAATATATGTAAAAATGGTTACTGAATAATTTTTATATACAAAGTATATAAATTTCTTTACTTAGTTTTCTTCAGCCGTTGACTTCCGGAAAACCGTTTCTTTCGTTTTTGAAGCCAAAAATTCACCTCAGTTGTAAATATCTGTATTTCTCTAGATGTATGACATACCTCCGTGAAGTTTTTAGGTATAAAACACATGAGTATGGAACTAGATTTAGGAATGACTTTTTATATCCCATACATAAGAAATCTCTTTATGAAAGAAGTACTGTTTACAGTGCAATTGAATTTTTCAACTATCTTCCATAAGATATAAGAGACATCGGGATAGCCAACAGTTTCCTGAAGTCTGCGAAAGAATTTTCATGCAATCTAGAGCCTTATACTATAGATGAATATTTTTACTGTCTATTTTAAATTTTTGTTTATTAACGCTATACTAATATGTGCATGTGAAGTGTTTTATTCAAATTTTGTATCTTATTACCCTTTGTAATTTTGTTTACTGACGTATTTCACGAACAAAGTACAAGATTTACATTACTCTGAGGAAATAAATGAATATATATTTATCTATATATTCATATATTTGAATTGTCAAAATAAAAACAGCTATTTACAATTGATGCGAAAGTTTTGAAGTGAATTTTGGGATTTGAAAACGGAAAAACTCTTCCGAAACGTCGACCACTAAAGAGAGGTCAGTATAGAAATGTAATTTTTTATTTTTTTTCATCACGCCAAACTTTTGGGGGCGAACTTTTCAGTTTGCCAAAATGACCATTCCCGAAATTTGTATGCTCTTTGATTCATAAGTCACTTGCTTTATTGCCTCCTCAGTACCAATCTGAATAACTTAAAATGAATGTCATTACGTACTTCATCAATGACATGAGTAGATTTAACTCATTCGTGATATAGTCGTAATTTCATGGAATGAATTGAGTGCTTTATCTTACGATGTTATTCAAATTGGTGCAGAAGGGGCAATAAAGCAAGTGCCTTATTCCGAAATGTCGAATGTTCGCCATGTCCCATGTAAGTGAAATTTTACCTCTTTCATATACTATATTGTGTAGCAATCCAATACATGATATCTGATTCATTGCCATAGTGTTTGGAATACATACTGAAATAGAAAAAGTGTTTTCTGTATAATTCAATGTTCATATATTAGGGGTTTCTAGAGTATTTTTTTCTCCTGTAATTCATATTTATATGCAAGTGGTTGATTCAAAATGACTTTTTCTTCCAATTTTGTGTCTGAAAGTTACTTCTTTGCATGATCTACAAATCTTTGTAAAGAGTTTATCATTTGCCTTCTTCCTTTCTTTGAAAGATTTACACAATTTTTTGTATAAAGATGGAGAAGTAGAAAGCCAAAACCTTCTTTCCTAGAAATTAATCTCTCCTAAAAATGTACCTCTTTCAATTCAGATAACGAGTGTATTTGGAATAGATAAAAAATTGGAGAAATCGCTGACATCACTCACCAAATGTGGGCAAAACCGAGGACGTGTGTTTCTGGCTGTTGGACTCGTCTGCATGATGCAGCGGAGTATATAGATAATCAACACGTTGTTTGTCAAAAACTACACATAGTTATTCTAGGTGTACATGGTTACGTGTTATTCTAGGTGTACTTCCGTTTGTCTTTGATATAACCACGACGTTTCCGCAAGATCGCACTTGCCATATTCAAGTGCCTAACAGCCCAGATTGTATTGATTACATCAATGGAGTTTGGTGCGACTCTTTCATGCCTGCAGCTGTGGAAAGCCCATTTTGAAAAAACCGAAATCTTTATTTGGAGCCGTTTTTTGGCTTCACTTTGTATGCTAAGCAAAGGCGATGAAGATTCCATCTATTATCTCAACAGACCCTATCCACGATATATTAACGATGAACGGGACTCCAAAGGCAGTCCGTTTCAAAAGCAAGCTTCCACATGGGCCTACGAATGAGATTCGTTTCCTATCTTTCACTAAATGGCTGAACCATGATGGATCAGCGTGAGTAAAAGGCGATATCTTACGAAGACGCCATCTATGGGATCGGCAAAGGACTCGATCCAAGTATATCAAAAATTGAAAGAAGCTGTCAGGCAATCCGATGCAATGCTAAGCTTCGACCGGCTTCCTTTTCTATCTCATAGATGCGAGTCCAGCAATGCATTCGTGGTTCAGCCTTTGTACATATAGTCTATGTACAAAAATTCAGCTTAGCACAGCTGAGACCTATGGAGGATCAAATCAGCTGTCTGGTTTTAGATCTCAAATGTTTTCTTTATTGGGTTCTAGTTTCAACATTGTGCTATCTCCTCTCCACAGAGAATGTTGGTATATTCAGTAAGGTTTTTGCTTGGTTGTTATCTTCAACACCAATAAAACAGTTTTTTCTGATCAGAACACCTTCTCGGTTAGTTCATAGCTCAGTGCACAAATTTCAGACCCAACAATCTTTCTAATCTCTAAGTTAGTCCTAATCAAGATCGAATGATTGGTATCAAATGTCTCTTTGGAAAGAAATACATTAATATAATAACAAAACCACTTTTGAGCCTTTTGTGAAACATGTCTTAACCACCCAATAGGTAAATAGTGGCTCAGATTCATTGTTCCTAGTATAGGAAATGACCATCATTCTATCAATACGAGTGATTGTTGGAATAAAAATACTCAGGTTAGTGAAATACTTTTATTATGTCATTAAAGCATTACATATTCTAATCCATACATAAACACAAAGTCTGATATATACTACTTAGAGAAAACTTAAAAAATAACGCTGATCTGCCCATGACTATTTCAAAACCACAGAACATTGAAGAAATAATTTGTACTAGATTGTTCCATGGCATACACAATCTTGAACTCGACAGAAGTCAAGTTCACTATTACAATACAAAACTTTCAATTTTCACTGTTAGTACTATACATGAAGTTAAACATAATGAATATTCCAATAATGAACTTTAAGGCAAACAATATTTATGCCATGTCAAACCAAAAAAGGCAGTAAACCAGAAAAAACCGAATCTTGTTGGTTAAGACACAATATATGTAATATTTATTCAGGAAAAGTCAGTTCATGAAATTTCAAACAAATAAAAAAATCTTTAATAATGTGATGCTTCCCGATTATTTTTGCAATTACGTACCTTGGAAGAACTATTTTACATTTATCAAAATTTCATAAATTTGGTATTTGCCCATGAAGAAGTCAAAATGGAATGTTTCTTATGATCAAGACTATCAAGAATATGATTACACAAAGTTTATAACCTAAAAAATATTCCACTCTACAATGATAATTGTAAGATCCATTATATGATTACATACTCTTCATAGGCCCCTTGAGTCTTCTTAATAATTATTGCGTTCCGTGTTGTTATGGACACTGGAAAAAAAAACAGAATTGAATATTAATTTTGATTTGTTCGAAGATAAGACAAACTGAAATTTTTCACTTATGCCTTGGAAAATACCACTAGTATTTTTTAATGAAGATGACAAAAACATTATTGAATCAACAAAAACTACTGAAATGTAGAAGTAGAGAGCCGTAACCTTTCTTTCTCAAAAATTGGTCTCTCCTAAAAAAATATACCCCTTTCAATTTACACTGAGAAATACTTATTAAATCTGTGATAGTTTCATATATTCTAGATTCAGTGAGTCTCCGTAGCTTCTAAAAGTTTTACTATACCATATTCGTTTCCAAAGCAAACTCAAAGAAAAATGCTTAATAGTCATCCGAATCTGCAGTTTGACTTTGGATATAATTCAGTCATGTCTACCTGTTATCAATTGTGGCTCACTGGTTTACAACAATCATGACCACCATGACTTCAATTTATGTTTACTCAACTAAAGCATGTTTCTGTTTTTATGGAGCTTGCCTTGGACTCGACTATATTATAAAACTCCTTTTATTGTGGGTGAACTTATACAATCTGATTTCTACAATCAAAACACATTTTGGAAAAAGTTTGTCTGATTCCGATTCAAGTTCTTTGAAATGTGAATATGAACAAACAATAGTATACTAATATACCCGTAAAGTGAACAAAGAATATGTCAGAACCAGTTTGAAAAAATTAATGAAGGTGTGAGGTTGTTTGCCAAGACGAAATAAAATTTAAATGGTTCTCCAAATAGTAGGATTTTGAAACAATCACTGCAAACACATAGTATTGATTGGACAAATATTTTCATCCATTTGATAAGAGAAAAGAGAGTAAATTGTTTTCAGTTCTATCTATATCATACAACTCCCATACAAAATTCTAGAGGAAAAGTAAGACATCTTTCTTCAATCAAATATGTTTTAGTTGCAGCTTGTACTTCAACTTGTTGCCCTTCCTAGAGGTTTATTGGCCATAGGAAAGGGGCAAAGTAGACTGTGCAGTGGTAAACAGCACTTCAGCCTCATAGCACAACTATCTATCAACCAGTTTGGATTTATAATTGCAGTTTTCAGAATATTTTCAAATACAAGATACAATTTTTCAGTCACCTGGTCTTAATCTGATTATTTATAAGAACAGACAAAATTCAGTTTTCCATATTTTTTCAACCTTTACAAATGAAACCACATAACATGTATAAAAATCCATGCTCAATGATATCATTTCTTGAAGAATATTAGTAGTAGCGAGACAAGCATCTAGAATAGCTTATTGCCGCTCTTGTGGGTGGGTGTGACAAAAAGTAATTTTACAGATATATAATAATTTTACACATTCTAAACTAATCTAAACCAATTCCATTTCTGCCTAGCAATTTATGGTATCAATTAACATGTGAAAACTTCGAAACTGATCTTACAGGTTTAGATGGATAAATTTTCAACATATCCTAATATACATATTTAATTATGATTTACAGAAGTGATTGATGAAATATAGAACATACATAGAAATGAACTGTACAGTCGCTATTAACGAAAATTTCAAAAATAAACTTGGTACACAAATAAACGTGAAAAAACAGATTTATTATTAGGAAATGAATTTCATTAGAATGGATTGGAAACTGCTACGAATTTATATTTCTATGTAATTTGTTAATTTACCTCAATATTTAATTCCCGCAGTATGAATTTTGATAACACGTTTTCATGAATCTTAGCTACAATTGCTGTCACCATTTGTAATGAACAAATATATTTTGTATAAGTTCAGTTTCCTAATCCTCACAAATAGGATATATAATAAAAGGTATTTATATGCATATAATACATTATGAAAATTTGTTATTTGTCTAAAATACTTAAAAGTTACCTAATACAGAGAGTTTTGGTTTTTCATGTCCTAATTTCACAGATGTGAACATGCGAATTTTTTTGAAGTTAATAAAGCTGGCGACGTTGAGAACAATCTGAAGGATCTTCTTGTGACTACTCACAACCGATTGTCATGACGTGAACAATAGTGATTCATAAATCAAAAAAGTTGACAGGTTCGTTTTGACAAAAATTATTAATTTATAAATGTACACGGTGAAAAGTCATCAGTTTCTTTTTTATTGATACTGGTTTACTGCTTTCTCAATATTACTTCAAATCAAAAATTATTATCAAAATCCGGGTTTTCCTATAAATTCTCTATTGAAATCTGTTAAGCACTCCCCAATATATGATATGTAGGAAAATATACTCGACAGACTTTTCTGATCTACATAATTTTTCATGGTTTTTTTTACCAAAAATAACTGAGCTTTCTGCAGATACTACCAATATGAGAACTCCAATATCGTGCCCAAGAATTCAGCTTCTCCATTTCTTTAGAGAACCCTACCTTTTCACTAATGTTATTTTTGGTGTAAAATTTTATTGACACTGATTTGGAACTATTCAGAATTGAGCGATCACACTTACACCAAGATTTGAATTTATCCATAACTAACTCTAACTTTTGCTAATAGTTCATCTATCGTTTGCCCTACGAATGTAAACATCCTATATATGAACATCTTCTGATCTAGAAAATGATTTGAAATGTTGTATTTCAACGATACGTTGGTGAGATCTGTATTCCACTTCATGTGAAAATACTTTACAAAAAAGGTGAACATCATAGTACATATTAATTTACAACATAAAAGAGAAGATGAGTGCTAGATAGTGTATGTACAGAATTGAGGAAAAATAACTCTTTTTTTTTTAGTGAGGTAATAGTCATTATTTCTGTTATCAATATGAAATCAAAACCTATCATCAAGAAATAATACCTATTTTTACAACACCATTATGTAAAATGATTGAATATAATATTTATTCAGAAAATTATGAATGTTCACAAAAACATAACTTTTGAAAAACTGAGATTTACATTTCAATTTATAATGTTAACATTGAACCGTCATGGAAATACCCACCACTTCATTTGAGAAAGGTATAATAAACCGAAACCAGTCTTAACAATTAAAAATCTTAGTAGAAATTGGACAAAAATGATTTTCTCTATCGAATATAGAGGTCATCAATAGAACAAAATACCCACTAAATTAACCCTTCAAGTTCCAATGTCACATTTCAACAATATCAAAAGTGTGTTACTACAGTAAACATACGTTTTGTTTCATATGGCGTTATTTTTCAAAACCTGAAGATAAACGGTAGTATAAAATTGAATTAATGTGTCAAAGCAGCAAAATTCCGACACTTGAGGTGAGTCAAG
>WOGO01008628.1:0-10558 GCA_015342085.1 Leptinotarsa defecta
TGCTTTGAGAATATGGAGATATCCTAGTAGGACTATTGGTGTGCACTGATATATCAAAAGATAGAAATAAATTCTTCATATGTTGGGTGAGGAGAGAGTTCTCGTCGTCATAGTCAATGTTGAAATCACCCGCCAAAATAACATTTGCTTTATTTGGTAGTCTACTAAGTAGCTGTTCCAGCTATTGATGAATGAACAATAGCCCGGCAACTCACGTATATGGACAGGTAATTCATTGAAGACTTTTATAGCCTGTGTAAAAGGACTGTATAGTCCTTTGTTCGTTTTTACCATGCTCAGGTGTAAGTCATTTATACCCCTTGTATTATACTGATAAAACTGGTTGTTGACTAGTAGATCGTTGTTGCTTTTGATTCTTTTGTTTTTAATTTTATATATATTCTTGCATTGCTCAAGTTTAAGTAGATATTTAATTGAGTGTAGTTCAGTCTGTGAGAATAAATCATTTGTGTGGCTTCGAAATGGAATTTGAAATAACATTTTTATTGGTTTATTTTGTAGCGTTTGAATTTTTTTGAAATTAGTAATGCCACAATTACCCCACATGATTAACAGATACCTAAGATTCGTCAATATATATGCATTGTAAACCAAGTATCTATTACTGAAACTCAAGTAACTGGAACACCTATATAAAGCTCCTAACTTTGGTACAACTTTATCATTAATATGTTCTATGTGTTCTGACCAGTTTAACTCATCATCTATTACGAGTCCCAAATACTTGGTTTCTGCAACATTCATTTGGGGCAAGTTATTCATTTTTAATTCAATATTTCCACAAATTCTATTTTTTTGTTTAAATAGCACGTATACGGTATTTGCAGAGTTCACCTTAAGTTTATTTTGTGCAAGCCAATTTGAGTATTTAGAGGGATCTTCATTAACTGTGTTCTCCAGTAAATGTAAATCATATCCACTGTACAAAAGGACCGTGTCATCGGCGAACGTGAAATACCTTCCCTTAAGCCCGGCCTACCTCAGTGTATAGAACAGGGGCCCCATAACGAAACCCTGTGGTACGCCACAATTATTTTTTATATAATCACTCATGCTCTCGCCAACAGCGACAAACTGGGATATTTCCTTTGAAAATGTCTCAATGAGAGAATAAGTTTTGCCCCTTATACCCATGCAACATAGTTTGTTCAGAAGAACAATATGGTCAACAACGTCAAATGCCTTTCTTAAATCAATGAACACTGCAATAACCATTCTTTTTTTATCCAATTCCAATGTAATATTATGAATGAAATCTATTGTAGCGTTTAGAGTGCTGCTACCCTTTTTTTACCTATATACTTGAATTTTTCAATTTATATCTATGTAACGTGACATTTTTATATTCTCATGACTGTCAGCGACTTTTTTGATCTGCCAATTGCACTCTGTATGCCAATTGCATCAGTGCAAGAAAGATCCGGGACTCGATTGATTTCAACTGCATGTATGAAACCTTCGTCTAATAGAAAGATTATTAACTAGTAACCATGTACCAATATAGAGATCAAACCGTGTCGTAAAGACTATATCGAGGAGAGATACATGCGTACTAGAAAGTAAATATTTCGAAATAAAATCTCAAAATATTCATTTCTTCCAACTACCTATACCGTAGGTTCTGGTAAATGCCTGCGAATCTTTCCTGCACTCATGAGAGGTTATACCTCGAAACCGGTCCAGTCTGCATAATAATTCCAGCAGGCATAAATGTCTGTCGGATACAATTCAATGTTCAGCGTGGTATTAGCCGGACAAGTAGTTGATTTCCGGCAGGCATTTATCAGAACTTAAGTTGTAGGTAGATGGAAGAGATGAATACTTCTAGATTTTATTTCGAGATGTCAAGAAGGAGGTTGATGAAGTCATTACTATATAATAATTATAACAAGGGTCCAAAAAGGGATCCTTGGGGAACCCGTTCAACGGTGAGACACTGGCTCTGAGTGTTGTTGATGATTACCCCGTTATCGATTACTCAAGTATTAAAAAACCCAATTTCAATATCAAAGAATAATAAAATTCTGCGATTTGGTACATGAAGAACAATGTTGATAATTGAGAACCCACTAGTTCAATTCTAATTTCCTACTCCAGCACCGTAATTTCACAAAAGTGTAGCTATTCAACTATGCAGTTGAATTAGATATTCAAACTGAATTCAATCTCACCTCATGAAATGTAGCATCGATATTTAGTGGAGGATCTTTTGCACTGGTTTCAATATATGGAATTCCCAGCTTGTGAGCTAAATCCCTGCCCTGCTCCTCTGTGATTTTTCTCAAATGAACAAGATCGACTTTATTTGCTACCAGTAACATTGGATAAGTATCCCTGAAATACAATCAATGTATCATGAAAAATAAAAATTTTGTTTTGATAGTATGGATACATTACACGGTTTCGAAAATGGTCATGTGTTTTTGTAGCTCCGTATCTCAATGAATATTTATGCTATTGTCTCGTATATAGTGATTGATAAAGAATATTGTACTTTATACATTGACGCTGTTCTTTTTTTGACAAATTTCAAAATGTATCAAATGGAGATTGTTTTACCTATCTTTCACTCGCAGGATTTGTGTATGAAAATGAATGATATTCTCATAACTATTTTTGTCTGTAACAGAATATACTAATAAAAATCCATCGCCTTTTCTCATATACTGTTCTCTCATCGCACTGAATTCTTCCTGGCCTGCAGTGTCCAGAACTAAAAATATCAAAATTAGTCTGAGGATCATACCTTTCAGAACTTACTAACCATCTAGCATACACCACTGACCATCAACTTCAACATGTTGCATATAACTGTCTTCTATTGTGGGATCATAATCAGTTACAAATAATTTCTGAAAGAACTGAATAGTGATAGCACTTTTTCCAACACCTCCATCTCCAACTACAACTAGTTTCACAGTTGGTAGATTTTCACTGGGAGGCTTCGTCATCATTCAAGTGTAGTGCTTTCTAGTTTTGCTACCTATTGTACCCTATAAAAATGAGTGCTTCTTGAAAAAAGGGTCTGCCTAAGTTTTTGGAAAAGCAGAAAATTTGGGCAGATTGGTTAGATTGAGTTGAATAAATACTAAGGAAGTAATAATGAATTCAGACATTGCATTTTCAACCTTAAATGTATCCTTCATGTATATAAGGTTCTCTCATTTTATTGTGCATATGTGAAGCAGATTTTCAATACTTAAATAAAGATATAATATGAAAGTAATAATTTGGTACACCCATGTTTAAATTTTCATTTCTAATGGCACTTTAAGGCAGGTTATACCATTTTGTCTAGAATGAGAATCAAAATCTTCATTATTGTGTTAATTCATGCATTCAATTAATTATGTGACATTAGTTTATATCGATTACTTGGATATTATTTAATTTCACATAATATAAATTAAAGCAGCTATTAGCAATTGTAATATAGCTGATTATTTTGGTTGGAAGAAACATTAAACTTCTCTTTCAATTTCGATACCTATTTTTTTTTATTCAACTTACTTCAACATCATTACAAGAAATAAAATAGAAATCAACAACTATTCGTTAAAAATATCTCGTTGTTTGAAACTAATAAATTATTAAATAAAAACTAGGAGTTTAAGAGCAAAAAATGACAGATGAGATGACACATTTGAGGGGATAACCTTGAAATTATATCAATAAGGTTTGTTCCTGGTCGTCTGGCGCAGCTACCCCTAGTTTTCCGAGCCATGCTAAGACAACTGGCAACACCACACGTCTACCTGTGGTCCTACGATGTCAAAGGCAGAGTTGGGAAATGTTGCATACTTTTCAGGTTATTTGAATTTTTCGTCGAAATCACACGAATATAAATCTATTGCGCCGATCATTCAAGTAAAATAATTTATGAATTTCCCTGTGTATTTTTACACAATCGTTTAATATGATATTTGCAAGAATAAAAAATGGAAATGCAAGTTATACTATACCTATTGCCACAAATACAGATTAGGAAACACTCTGACATAATAATATAATTGTATAATCAAGAATGTTAATTTTTCAAACAACAATTTTTGATTTGTAAACCACAGAAATTCAATGTTCATGATCTATAATCAAAAATAGATCCAAATATAGCATACATATGGAAGAATATCTACATTTGAAATTGAAAGTCCATCTCTCTGCACTTCATCAAAGTAACCATTTGCAGCAAAAGTCAATTTCTCTTTCAGAATGAAAGATAAAAATATTCTACAATTAAATTATTTGAAAGCGTTATGAGAGTCATATCCTCCATCTTGGAGAAGTAGAGAGCCAAAACCGTTCTTTCCAAAAAGTAATCTCTCCTAAAAATATATCCTTTCAATTCAATTTATATTTGATTTACATATCAGTGGTTGTTTCAAAATGAATCCATTTTAAACTGTAATATCTCAGTGAATCCATATTCAATTTAATCGAAATAGGCGCCGTTTGAATCAGTGCACTTTCGCCAACGTAACACAAGTCGGTCAATTCCATCAGCATAAAAATTGTGTGTTGAGGATTTGATGAAGTCGATGAACGCCGTCTTTGCCTGGTTCTTTTTGGCGAAGGTTCTACTTGCGAAGGGTATCGAAGTTCTTGAAAAGATGGTAATCGGTCAATAACACGTATTTTATTCACTACAAAAAAGATACTGTGATAGCGAAACGTGTGATATTTTTGAAAATAAAGTTTTTGAAGGACAAATCGTTTACGGTGTAGTTTGTGAAATTACTATGGAAATTTATCGAGTCAATCAGGATTCAGCTTTGTTTAGTTTTTAGTGAGAAATAATATTATTTTACGTATCTATGGTGTGCTTCCACAACAAGTTATGTATACACTGACTCGTTTCACTAATAATCACTACACCGTAGCTTAATCAATTGGACTGTCTAGTGAAACGTGACTTGAATAAAATTTATAGTGTGAAAATTATACAGATAATTATTATCTCCACTAGTGGGACAATAAGAAAAAATACATTGTATATACGTTTTGTTTTCATGTTTTAATTATAAATGAATCATTATTGAGATTATGCAGTCATTTTGTAAAAATGACAACCCTTTAAAAAACGTATATTTTTGTGATTCAATGTTTGACGATGTTGCATACGAAGGCATGATTGAAAAATAATTTGGAAATCATCCTAGCGAAAAAAAATGGCTCCAATTTTTGATAAGTCATAAAGATAATATGATACGCCAATACCTCAGAGAAATAAAATCAATACCGGCTGGAAACAAAAAGCTGCGTTTTTTTGCTACCAATACCGGAATAACATTCCGTCTGAGGATTCGACATAGGACATGTGACTTATTTGAAAAATAATGGATCCAAATAGGTAATTTAGAACTTGTGTACAGAAAAGTTGTACTTGTTTTTACGAGCACAATAAATGTAAAATTGAACTCTCTGATCAGGTTCTAAACAGCACAAACATATTCACTAAGCATAATGATGACAATAGATGCATTTATTCGATTTAATATTAAGCAAAGGAACTAAAATTTCAAAATGTCCTGTGTATAAAGCAAATGTTGAATTTAATACTTGTGATAATTGAGTGCCTATGGTAAAATATGAATTATCTAAAAGATCCAGTTTTGGTTGCCAGGATTCAATATTTTTTTGGTGTGAAGACGGAAATAAAGGCTACCCATGAGCAGAAGAAAGAAAAATCAAATAAAAACAAATATATAATTGAAAATAGATTTTGGTACTACCTGTTCCTGTTTGGAACAGCTTTGGGAGATGAGACATTTTATGCATGCTTTATACCATTTTGGTTTTGGAATATTGATGGAGCAGTCGGTAGGAGATTTGTTCTAGTTTGGGCTATTGTTATGTATATAGGTTTGTTAGAATACATTTTTTTTTAACATTTTGAATTTTGTTCATATTTCAGGACAAGGTATCAAAGATATCATTCGTTGGCCAAGGCCGGGTCCTCCTGTGGTACAACTTCAAAATAAATGGGCTGTAGAATATGGCATGCCCTCAACACATGCCATGGTTGGAGTTTCAATTCCATTTTCAGTTTTTCTATTCACTTTGAATAGATATCAGTACAGCACTTCTCTAGGCTTGTCGGTAGCAATATTGTGGTGTACTCTAATATGCATCAGTAGGTTGTACCTTGGCATGCACACAATCTTGGTATGTTTATTATTAATACAGGGAACCTTAATTTTCTTTTATAATTTTTTGAACTCGAGTGTTTTCAATGATAGGCAACAAATCAAAAGATTTGAATGTTTGAAAATTTAGAAAAAACGTTACAAATATATTTTCAAATTGCTGATACTTTTTTTCTAAACTGAAGTGCCCTGTAAAGTCGAAGAAATCATCTCTATTCAGGAGTTGAACAGTTTGAATGATGATATATACAATTTGAAAAATTAAGGAGCTTTCACTATTCTTTTTGTATAAAGATAGAGAAGTAAAAAGCCAAACCCTATTTTTCCATAAATTCAAAGTTTTTTACTTATATTTGTAGATAATCAGAACTGTTACAAACAAACACTTCAGTTCAAAGTTTGTGGAATGATTGATATTTATGTTTACTTCATTGAAAATTGTGTTCAAGTGTATAAGTAACAAACCCAATTATATTTTCAGGATATTATTGTGGGTTTAATTTTAGCAGTGCTCATCATGTGTGTTATGGTGCCATTTGTTGATCTTTTAGATGATTATTTACTCAGAAGCTCTACATCTCCACTTTTGTTGTTAGTTTCATCTATCTTAATGATCGTTTACTACCCTAACAGTGGTAAATGGACACCAACGAGGTGAGTTTTTAATCCAAATTTAGTTTTTATTTATTCTTTTTTGTATTCCTTTTGAAATTACATTAATATAATTGTTGTTTTCAATATTATAAACTCTTTCTTCAAGTTTCTTCACCATAAAAGCTTAAACTTACATAGAAAATTTCAATTTCAAGGATTTCAAGTTAAAATAAAAGACTTAAATAGTTATTTTCAAAGACATGTTCTATGGAGAACTCAATACTTTCAAGGGTTTTTTGGATTTATAATAAAAAAAACATTGTAAAAAACTTAGAAATTTATAGTTGTAATCATAAAATTATCCTTACCTATGTGTGTTGTACCTGGTTTTGTTTTAAAGCTTTGTTGAACTCAGTGGCCGATACCATGATTTTAATTCATAAAAATCATATATACATTAAAGTATTCAGATTTAAATCCCAGCCTAAAAACAAAGATGACGATGCAAAGCAAAAAAGCAGAATTGTGTCCAAGGCAACAATATTTACCAGCGAAGATGATAGTGATGATAATTAACGGAAAGTCATTAGTGAAAGTTTTAGGTCTGCAAGCAGACCTAAAACAAAATCTCGATCCAGTAGTGGATCCAAATCGATATCTGTATCTAAAAATAGATCAAAATCTAAGTCTGGATCCAGAAGTAGGTCCAAATCGAGGGCTAGAAGTAGATTAAAGTCTAAATTTAGAAGCAGCTCCAAATCTAGATCAAAGTCTAAATCTAGAAGTAGATTATAGTCTAAATCTGGAAGCAGCTCCAAATCTAAATCTGAAAGTAGATCAAACTCTGGATCTACAAGTATATCCAAGTTTAAATCAAAGTCTAGAAACTGGTCCAAGTCAAAATCCAGGTCAAGGAGTCCATCCAAAAGCAGATCGAAATCTACCAGTGAAAAAGGTTAGCGAGTAGCTTCTCCTGATGAAAGTGGCTGAAACGTTTGCTACTGTTTTGACATTCAGCATAAGTGCTTATGCGTTTTTTTAGTTTTGCTGGTAACAGCTATGCGTTATCCTAGTTAATAAGTGTTCAAATCTTGGTGAATACTTATTCAATCTAATCCAACACAAGTCGATTAAATCCGTACCCGACATTCAATGAGGTCGATGAAGGCCGTTTTAGCTTGTCCTGATTAGCAGAGGTTCTAGTGCTGGGAAAATTGTCGAAGTGCTTGAAAAAATGGTAGTCGATTGGCGAAAGGTCTGGGAAGTATGGAGGATGAGGCAGAACTTTGTCGCTCAATACATATTTGGAAACAAGCCATTCCTTAGAGTGCCAATTGAGTTGAGTTGATTGCTTATTTTTTTGTTGCAGAGGGGATACAACTATGATCATTTCAGTGTGTGTTGGAATCCATATAGGAGCTTGGCTCAACTTCCAAACGGGACTGATGACTCCAACAGAACTTGCAGCTCCGTATGTTATTATGTGGCCTTCATATACCATGCTGGGATGTATGGTCATGAGAACCTCAATTGGATTTACATATGTTATACTCACCAAAGATATTTGTAAAAGTCTCACCTACAATTTTCTTTGCGCTCTGCTGAAAGAGGATGTGAATAACCTCAAAAAGTCGGAAAATACTTTGCAAAACAAGCACAAGACTTTTGTTGATTTGTGCTATAAATATATGTATTGTTCAATGGTTGGCTTCAATACAGTTTATCTACTTCCACAGCTATTTAGATTTTTGAAAATTGAACGACCAACATTTTTTACTGAAATCTGATTATGAAGGAAGCGTTAGAAAAATTGTTATTGAATTTTAAAAATCAATTTTAGAGAGTAAATTAATGAAAGAGGAAGATTCCTCCCTCGCAGAGATTATCACTTAATTTTATCGTTCATCACTTTGGCATCATATTTGTGATACTTTTCACAATAGCACTACAGATCTAAAGCAGAAAGTTTCGAGAAAAACATATTTTGTTGTGTCCTAAAATATTATATAGAGAAAAAAAAGTATCTAACCTTCTTTAATGTGAAATTCTGTATTGTGCTTTTATAGTAATTTGAATCACTATGACTATTAATACCTGCCAAATGAAATTCATTACCTAAACTATTTACCTATCTAGGAACACCTCATACCTGGGCTACCATTTTATCTACTTTAAAGATCTGCCCTAATTACCAATTTCCTCATTGCAAACTAAATTCAATAAAGGGGAATGATTCAAATTTATTCGATCATTGAGCAATGATCCCTAATTTTTATGTCTATTTATTTCCAAACATTCCAAAAGGTTGAGTTTTGAACCATTTTCTTCCAAATGCAACATGTCATAGTCGTGATTGAACTCGTGCCCTTTTGCCAAAAGATGATTCGCATATGTTGAATTGGTCTTTCCATTCAAAAACTACTTCTATGCTCCTTCATTCTATCGGAAAAAGTTCTTCTGGTTTGCCCGATATAATATTTTGGAAAAGATCCACAGGTCAACCTGTATACTCTGGATCTATCAGACACTGGAGTTTTATCTTTATAGTTTTTGATAAATTTACTTAAATTATTATTTGTATTATTTGTTTTGTAGGCTACGTCCAATTCTTTGTCTTTTAAAAACAAGTGGTGAGACCTGGTTCAGAGCTTATTTCTGCAATTTTAAGAAAGAATTGAGTCGATAATATCCACCTGGTTTGTGAAAAATTGCAAAATTATGTTTATTATCAATTCTAGTGATGGTCAACTCTAGAAAATGTATAAAGTTATCCACGTCACAACTGAAATGTAAACTTTCCTAGAATCTGAAATGTGTATTTATGCCTGAAGGTGCTCTTCGAAAGTATGCATTTATGTTTTTCATTATTGAAGGATCATTTATCACTTTGTTCCGTGAATCTTTGAGATGCTATTATTTATAGAACAAATCATCTGAAAGAACAATTCGTTCAGGCCAGTCTCAACACCCTTCACAGTAGGTTAATGGACTGACACCTATCAGAAAACAACTACTCCCCTGGCCAATACCACGAAGGGCGTTGGATTATATCCGACAGGTGTCAGTGCAGGATTCTTCACAGAAGTTACACTAACCTACTGTGTAGGGAGTTGAGACTGGCCTGAACGAATTGTTCTTAGATAATTCAACAAAATGACTCGAAAAAAATGTGGCGTAGATAAGGAGAAAAGTATTCCAGATTATCCAAAAAGTGTTGATGAGGTCAATAATTTTTATGTTAATTCTATACCAATAATGGAACCTCCACCAAAATTACTTCAATATTACAACTACCTCAAAATTCTGTTTCAAAGAAGTGAATGATCTTTTTGTTCTTCAAACAATAAGTGATATTAAAACAAATGCAACTGGTTGTGATAATTTGAATATAATGCTGTCCGCATAATGTTGTCCGCATATTGCTGAGTACATTACTCACATAATAAGCTTTTGCCTAATTGAAAATGTTTTCCTAAGATGTGGGGCACTGCTGTTGTAAAAGTGTTACGAAAAAAAATATTCCCTCAGAGTTTAAAGACTTACGACCCATTAGTGTACTTCCGACTGTATCTAAAATACTAAAGAAAGCAATAGAAGTACAACTCCTGGAGCAGATTTCAGAATTCAACATTTTACCATCGGTTCCGTATGGGTTTCGGAAGGGATTCAATTGCACTACAGCACTGCTGCATGTAATAGATGACATTGTCAGAGCTTCAGATAGATGACATTGTACAGCTCTAGTACTTCTTGACTTCAGCAGAGCCTTTGACACTATAAACCACGATTTATTGATA
>WOGO01008629.1:409-10558 GCA_015342085.1 Leptinotarsa defecta
AATTTGCAAGCGTTGTTCATTCCTAAGTCGATTCATGGTTACATAATAGACCAAACTGAACAAGTTTGTTAATGACACAAGACACGATTCACGTGTTATCTGTCAAAAACAGTGATGTCAAAAAGATACCAGGAAAAACTCACTCATTACTTATACTCTGTCTATATAAGCACCGGAGTGCTCCAAAACATTTTCATGCATAGTGTACGTGACATCTCAGACACGACTGCTTGTGCAGAGTCGCAGTGAGGAACGACCGATTTTTTCTTTGATAATATGCGGCTGGATGTAGGAAAAATTTTTAGGTGTCAGGTGTTAGGAATTTTTAGGTTTAGCAGTTTCTTTAACCATATGAGCGTAAAGAGGCTTGATTATTTCACCAAATAGATGCAATTGTGCGTGACGATCATGCTTTGATCACTCAGCTATCTTTGCTTGGGTTACTTTGTTTGTTGGATGGATATAGTTCAGTTCACTTCAATCTTTAACGACATACTACTAAGCAACCAAAGACATGGTTATTTCCGATCAATTATTCACATCTTAAAGCCGATTGAATGGATAAATAGAAGGTTTTTTGCAAAAATACGAGCGTCGCTGTATCTTTTCTGGTTCAAACCGGACGCCTATGATGAGCGACCCTCTATCTTCCTGTCAAATCGGGGTTATCTGCACAGCTTCACTTGCAATAATTGAAACCGTTCCCGACCCTTGTCAAGTGTTAATATTGATTTAGAATTCATTGCTTTCGCTTGGCGTATACGGGGTTCTGTATGAACTACCGATCCTCATGATGTTGTTCAGCCGGTTGAATGGATGTCATCACAGACAAGTTAGTGACAGAATTAATGGTAATGATCATTTTATTACTACGAACTGGGACGAAAGGGAAGTTTGTGATATGTACGATATCTGATTTTCAAATCATCCCCTGCTAGGATTCTTACGTTTAAAGATAAGACGTTGTTAATAGTCTTCAATCTCTGAACTTCGACTGTAACATTGAAATTTTGAGTTTAAAGTCGTAAAGTCGTAAATTTTGAGAATAATTTTGACTTTAAATCAGAAACTTCAATTTTAATCCCGAAATTGCGTCTTCAATCTCTGAACTTTGACTGTAACATTGAAATTACAAGATCAAAGTCGTAATTTCAAATATGAGTTACAGTCGTAATTTTGAGTTTAAAGTCGTAAAGTCGTAAATTTTGAGATGAAAGTCGTATTTTCTAGTTAATAGTCAAAATTTCGAGTATGAACTTGTAATTAAAGTCTAAATTTTGAGTTTAAAATCGTAATTTTGAGTTAATAGTCGAAATTTCGAGATTAAAGTTACAATTTCGAGTTCAATCACGAAAATACGACTTCAAATTAGAAATTTTGGTTTAAATCCCGAAATGTCGTCTTCAATCTCGAAATTTAGACTGTAACCTTGAAATTACAAGATCTAAGTCGAAATTTCGAATATAAAGTCGTAATTTTTAGTTCGAAGTCGAAATTATGTGTTACAGTCGTAATTTCAAGTTTAAAGTATTAATTTTGAGGATAAAGTCTGAATTTCTAAATAAAAGTCGTAATTTCCAGTCAATAGTCGAAATTTCGAGTATGAAGACGTAATTAAAGTCTAAATTTTGAATAATGTCGCAATTTCGAGTTAATAGTTGAAATTTCGAGTTCAATCACGAAAATACGACTTTAAATTCAAAATGTTGGTTTTAATCCCGATATTTCATCTTCAACCTCGAAATTTCGACTGTGAACTTGAAATTACAAGATCAAAATCGTAATTTCTTGTTCAAAGTCGAAATTATAAGTTACAGTCGTAATTTCGAGTTTAAATTCGTAATTTCGAGGTGAAAGTCTGAATTTTGAGATGAAAGTCGTAATTTCCAGTTAATAGTCGAAATTTCGAGTATGAAGTCATAATTAGAGTAAAAATTTTGAATATAAAGTCGTAATTTCGGGTTTGGAGTCCAAATTTTGAGTTTAAAGTCGTAATTTCGAGTTAATAGTCGAAATTTCGAGTTAATAGTCGAAATTTCGAGATTCAAGTTGAAATTTCGAGTTCAATCCCGAAATTTCGATTTTAATCCCGAAATATCATATTTAATTTCGAAACTTTGACTGAAATTATGAGATCAAATTCGAAATTTTGAAATTATAATCGTAATTTCGAGTTTTACGTCAAAATTTTGAGTTCAAATTCGTAATTTTCAGTTAATAGTCAACATTTTGAGATCGAGTTGAAATTTAGAGTATTATCACGAAATGGCAACTTTAAATCCGAAATTTCGAAATTAGTATCGAAATTTCGACTGTAAAATTGAAATTACGAGGTCAATTTATGAGTTTAAATTCTTTATTTCAAGTTCTGAGTCGAAATTTACAAGAAACAAATAATAAAAGTATGTGGTCCTGCGCTTGACAAATTCTGAATGAAAAATGTATATTTTTAGTGCAGCAAATACTTGACTGAAGATATTTTTGTATCGTTTCTTATGAAATATTCATTAAGCTTTTAATGACTGCTTCGACACGTTGTGTCATTCATCATAATATTTTGTTTATTATTTTTGAATTATCGAATTCCGGTTTGATAAATTGCGGTTTTTGCAGTTTGTAGTATAGTTATCGTTTGCTTGTTATTTTTATACAACCGAAAGCGAACCATCGACTTTTCTGATCCATCAACCCCCTTCAAAGTAGTGGCGATTTTTGTCAGATGCGACCTGAGGATTAACGAGGTCTTACATTTTTAAATGTGAACATAACCCCAAAAATTTCTATTTTTGTGTTTCACAATATTTCCCGGGCATACGTTTTCATGAAACATGGATCTTCAGATAACGGTAACAAATATGCTAGAATATGTTAATCATTGTCGTCCATTTTTCTTAATTAGAATCCAACGGCTTTCCCGCCTCAATGATATCAGTTTTTGCTTCGGCAGAACCATCTTTTTCGAGATCAATAAAAATATTTTATGTGCCTCCGCCGCTCACCATCATTTCAATAGCGAAGGGGATCTCGTCCGACAATAAAAGAGAACAATAACTTGGGAGGCGTGGCCCCCTTCGCCTCCCCTGTCCGCCAATTGAGAACCGCGCCTCCGCTTCTTTGTTTTACGACTGCTGCTCGTGGATTTGTACCGCCAAATTTAATTGCGGCGATTCTGAAGTTCGGTCTGATGACCGTCAGACTGTGACTGTTTCTATGTGCCGGGCGGCGGTATTTGACAGTTTCACAGGCGGATCCTGAATGAAAATTCAGTAGTGCAATTGGATTTTTTCTTATGTCTATGGGGGGTTAGTTTGAGCTGAAGTTCAAGTTAGTGGAAATTACTCGTGGAAAAATCCCCTACAAGATTTCTCTGATGTAATTATACGAGGATTGCCTTTTATATTTCGGGATTAGAGAACAAAAACTAATATATCTCATCGAAAATCACTTCTATACACTATCTATTCACTTTTGCATGCGTTTGAACTTATTGTAGAAACACTTTTGCCACTCTGATTTGAAGTATCTCCAAAACATGCATTCTTAAAGCAACAACCGCTTCTTCAGGTGTCGAAAAACGTTGACCTCTCAGTTTGTTTCTTACGTGCGGAAGTAAAAAGAAGTCATTCGGTGCTAAATCAGGACTATACGGCGGATGACTCATCAAATCGATGTTTTGGGTGCTCCAAAATGCAGTTGTTTGAGCCGATGTGTGAGAGCTCGCATTGTCGTGGTGAGAATTGATCCTTCTTCGGCGGTTGGTTTTCCTGATTTCTTGGAAGACAACTGGCAAACAAATGGTTGTGTCTCACTCAGAACAGGCGCTCACTTGACGTGTTTCGAAGCACCGCGATCGTATTTTCTGAGCATTTCTTTCGACCAATCGACACGAGCCTTTTTTTAAGCGATTGACAAATTGTGTGGGATCCAAGGCGAACAAATTTTTTTGACAGTCGAATGTTTATGCATTATTCAATGTATGCTGGTCCCACTAATGCCTAAGGTTGTCTCAATCTCACGACAGGTTACATGAGGATCTTGCGTTCGCGCCGAGCATCAACGATTTTTGGAACAGCAACTGTTTTTGGACGACCTTCATGAAATTCGACTTGGAGTGAACTACGACCACGATTGAATTCACTATATCATCGATAAACACTGGTCCTTGATAGAGCTTCATCGCCAAAAATTGAATTTACTTCATCCATGCACTGTTGCTGAGTTAATCCAAGTTAAATTATTGAGTTAAATTACTGTAAACAACGTAAATAGCGCGTGTATGTCAGAACGTTCTGAGTACGTATAAGCTCAAAAATGTCTTTACAATAGAGCTGTCAGTTGCCAGATTGCAACACTCAGGTTGCCAAATCCCGAAACATAAAAGGCAACCCTCGTATTGTAAAATGAACAGAAAAAAAGTTATAATGCCCAAAAAAATTTTTTCAAAAATTTTCAGTTATTTTGGTTTATAATTTTCTTTATTTTCCATTTCACGACAAAAAGTAATAGGAAAAAAGTTGTTGACAATTTGATCTGTTACAAATAATGCCCCATAAATTTTTCTGTAGGGTTGCTAGTTCAGGAGATACAGCATAAAAACCCTTTCTCTAAGACGGTGGCCAGAGGACAAGTTGCGACCACACAAACTTGAACTCAGTCTTATAGTAACCCCCCTACACATTAAAAAATAAAATTGCGCCTTTCAAAAATTGCACGCCCAGGCCTAAAAAACCAAGACACGTGTTTGGTTTATGATAGCTTCCTCAAGAAGGACTGATACTAGTTTCATTTTATTTTCTAAAAACATTAACTACTATTAAACACGGCCCAATCGGATTTTGAAGCATCTCAAAACATGTCAACAAATTACTAATCATTACAAATGCATTTTTCTAGGGGATCATAATGAATATCTGGTAAGAACAGATTAAGCAATTTATCAGTTCCCATACTTTTCAGAGGAAGACGAAGAGTTTTTAATTTGTTATTGAATTCATGTTATTTTGTATAGAAGGGAGTAGCATTGCTGAATTCATTTTATAATGCTAGAATCTGTTTCTATGTTCTTTAATGCGTACTTCAAATTTTCTTTCGTTTTGACCTATGTAAAAGATTGGACATGAATCCCATGATAATTTATGAGCTGCTGACCTATCTGACTGTAAACTCCTGTCATTGCTATTTTTAATATACATGCTCAAATTATTATTGGTTTTATACACTAGGTTGGACAAGTAAGTTATTGTTCTGTCATTTTTCTCCTCGTCTCTTAGAATGGGGTAAATTTCTTTTATGATATGCCTATAAAGAAGCACACAAAAAGCGCAGGGAAAAAATTCAACCAGAAATCGAGGGAAACGAAGGAAATCATTCAAAAAGAAAAAAACTATCGAGAGCAGGATATGAAACTAGTGATAATTTAAGCACAATTTTAACCACTGGTTGACGAGGCAAACATTAGAATACAAAATATTGTTTTGCAGCGTAAGGCATATAAAGGTGCGCAAATTGGTCAGACCTAGTTGGAATATGCAGTTGAAAAAGTAGAAGAGAATTCAAATGGTCTCTTGGAAAATTGTGGCAAACAGAAAAAATGAAAAAAGGAAAAGGACCATTCAGTCTGGCTTGAAGAAGCAGGAGGCTATTCAGAGAGGTCATTATCATTATTATTTTCATTTATTTTGTATCAGCACCTCTGTTCAAAATATGTTTCAAGTGTGTTATAATTTCTTCTATATTGGTCCTGTTTTTTCCAAAAATGTTCTACTTTTCCTATTCTTCTACAAAAAATATTGGAAAGGAGCCCTGCAAACACCGAAGAAACAGCAAAAAGCGGTGTAACTCAAGGGATATCACTAGGGCTCTCTTACTACATGAGAAGAAGAAAAAAAGCTAATTTCAACAGAAGTACCCAATTACAGGAGGAGTACCCAGTTACAGGAAACTCAATTATTACAAAGTATATGAAATAAATATCAAAAATAATGGAATATATTATTTTCAATATTGGTAAGATGGGAAAATACTTAGTTTTGCAGGTGTTATGTGCTGGTTTACAAAGCTGAAGATGGGTATGATCTGAAAGTCAAAGCAGAAGTTGACTTGACAAAAAGGTTTGACAGTAGACTCCTCTCGTTATCCCGAACTTACTTGAGAATGATAAAAATATTTCGAAAGAATATTTACTAAAATGATTCTACAGAAAAATCCTTCACTTCACTAAGACACATAAGTAAAAGACCTAAGGCAACTCTATAATCAAAACATACGAAAAATTTGTACTTCAGTACAAAACTGAAAAATATGTTATTTCGAAACTGAACAATCCAGTGGGACAAACAGTTTTTTATTACATTGAACCCTTCTTCAAAGAATTAAAGAAAATATTCGTATCACACATAAAAACAAAAGAAGTAGAAAAAATTTAAGTGGAATAATTTAATTATTTGTTATGCTTATGTTTGTTACACACTTTTATGTATGTTTATAGCCTCAGTGGAAGATATATCGATTATTATTATTATTTCACGCTCAAAGATGCTACTACATCCGCCACTGGCCTTCAAACTGTAATTATAGTTGGACAGTTTTGATTTGTCACTGATTGATATCAATCGCCAAATCAAGTAGGGCCCCTATCATAGTTTTGTGTTATGGTTAAAATACGTCCAGCCACTAATTTAGACAAATTGCAACTTAAGATAATCTCTACAGTAGACTAATCATTACTAAATCTTTCAAAATTATTGATGGTACATGGAAAAAAGCACGGTTCTTGTAAATACGAGTATGTTGTATTTGCTATGGCGGTGTTGTTTTTTTTTTCAGTGTAGAGGTGTAGATACACGCAGAAAAAAGATATCTCCGAGAAGCTACCTTCAAATTCGGGTACAGAAGTTAGTTCGAATTCTAACAGTATTCTCGTACCCTCGCCGAAAATCTGCAAAACGTGAAACGGTTATAGGCTTCGGGTCATAATTTCGCTTGGACTCAGTTTAGATTCAGTATTGCGTTCCGAGAAGTTTGAATATTTCAACTGTAATCATTTCAGTTTGAATCGCATTATGGTCAAGATGGTACACCTTGAAATGGACATGAGGGACCCGCATCACTAAATTATTGTGTCAATCGAAAATTTTGTGGAGTGGAGGGAATCTTAAAATAGTCTTCAAGGCCCGATTCAAATGTCTGTCGATTACCAGGAACACGGCCCTCTTGTGTTACATATTTGACAGGTGCAATAAAAAGTCATTGGATGTCAAATCAGGAATGTAGGAAAGATAACTAATTTTGTCAGTTGATCATTTCTAAAACGTTTGTAGTCGCTTGGTATTCAATCTGCTGATCCCTTCTGTAAGAACGTGTTAATTTTTCAATCGTATCTGCTCCCTGCTGACATTTACTTTATAATCTGGTTTATTTTGTAACATTCAAAAAAAACATCAAGTGTATTTAGTCTCAGAAAAGCAAATAAAAACATTTTGAACGAACAATGATCATTATTCATTTCATTGCAAGTCCGGTAATTTTTTGTCGGGCTTCCTTGAATTCTTCATCTTCATCCGAATATTTCTAAAGGTTTCTCAACGTTTTCAATTCAAAAACGTCAAAAATGTTTTCTGTTATACATCCAACTATCAACACTCCCAATAGGTATCCCTGAGGTACTCCGCTTGTTGAGACTAGAGAGAATAATTATAACCGCTAGACTGGAAAATATAATGTGAACCATGGAGACGTAATAAAATATATTGAACTAACCGTTCAATGGTTCTAACTCGAATGTATGGTAGGTTGCTTGACCAGTGGCATTTTCAGACCTATTACAGATATTTGCCGTAATTATCCAATTATATCTGAGAGAGAAAAACTCGTCTGGTCCCGCGAATTTTAGGAGTGCTTGCCAGCTATAAAAACTAGCCCATAATTAGTTCGCCTTCTTCGGAGGAGTGCACTTTTACGACTTTCCGATGCATTAGACTGTTACTCTACGATGTAATGTATATTATTTATTTTGTGTAGATAATTGAAAGTTATTTATACATTTTCGATACTCTGGCACTAAATATTTGTTTCTAGAAAGCGACACAGATGATGATTGCCGAAACATTGTTTCTTTCCTGATTTGTGGGTTTCCTTAGGGTTTAGTTAAAAGGTCTCTTTATTTGGGAATAGGAATTGACTTTGCTATGACCCGTGTACCGACATTTATGAGAACGAAGTGATTAAATGCACTTATAGAATGTACATGTAGAACTTGTATGTTGTCCCTGATTTTCAATTTGGATAACCGTGGTTTACAGAGGAAACTGGGCAGATGAGGAAGCTCTACACGAGAGAGAAGACACTGGACGAAAGAAATCTCGGCCTGGACCAAAACCCCCGAATTGTGAAGGGGAAAACGACAATATTCATGGATTAAGAGAAGACCCTAGACTAGAGGAAAGGTCCTATGTTATAGAGATAATACCCTACATTAGAGAGTAGACAATGAGCTACAGAGAAAGAGCATTGCTGGGCAGATGAGGAAGCTCTAGACGAAAGAGAAGACACTGGACGAAAGAAATCTCGGCCTGGACCAAAACCCCCGAATTATGAAGGGGAAAACGACAAAATTCATGGATTAAGAGAAGACCCTAGACTAGAGGAAAGGTCCTATGTTATAGAGATAATACCCTATATTAGAGAGTAGACAATGAGCTAGAGAGAAAGAGCATTGCTGGGGAGGAAAACCTTGATGTGAGACTTTGAGCTAAGACCGTTGGGATAGAGATAAACCACAGGGTAAATAGATCTTTTTGGACTAGAAAGAATAACCTAAGCTGAAGTAAAGTCATGTGTTTAGAGTAAGACCAGATAGAAGTCTATGGGATAGAAAAAGAAACCCTAGAAATATCTAGAATAATAACCCTTGGGTAGAGTTGGTCTTTAGCTAGAATGAAAACCCGTGACAAGAGTGAAGAAGAAAACTAAACAGACTCTGAACAGATCAAAATTATTACAAATTATGTGTGGAAAGATCCCAGATTTGACAGAGGACCCTAGCTGAGAGGAAAGTGTCTGAGTTAGAGAGAAGACCTTAGGACGAAGAGGAAAATTATCCATTTTCCTTACCGTATTCAATCTGATGAGTGGCTACCTGTGTTTAAAAATCAAATGAGGTGAGAAAACGAGGAAATATGGAGTGAAAATTATTTTTATTAAAATATGTCACATGTCTCAAGAATTGATACTGAGATAACTAAGTAATATACTGAAATTGACAGAGTTCGCTAGGATTAAAAAAGATCATGGGTCAGCGAGAAAATTCTTTGCCAACAAGAATCCTTTCCGAGAATTCTAGTTCTTGAAACTTGGATTTCAAGACAGAGAAAGTACCATATACTAAAGAGAGAGAGAACAAAAAATAGGAACTATGAAAACCAAGGCCTAGACAAAATACTCAGGGTTAGACATAAGACAAAAGACCATGGGCCAGCCAGAAAATCCTTTGCCAGCAAGAATTATTTGCTAGAGAAAAAACCCTTGAACTTCATCCAAAGGGGAGATAATTCGAAGCTAGAGAGACCTTGTGCTGGAGAGATGATCAAATACCGAAGATAAGTCTCTATGATAGAAACATCAAAATCCTAGTCTCTGAAACGTTGGATTCCAAGACAGAGAAAATACCATACATTGAAGAGGAAGACCATGGGCGCGAGAAAAATTTAATGAAAAGGTTCTGCCATAGAGAAGGTGCTGAGTAAAATAGAATAACGGAGCTTTAAAGAACCAAAGACTAGACAAAATAATCAGGTCAGTGTATGACCATCAGCTCCCTCACACCTCCATACGACTGAGAGGAATGGTATTTGAACTGGCTAACCCAATAACCATTGAAGGTTATCCGGATATACATCCAGTTGGGTCCAATGAATAATGGACCCACTGGATGTATACACCCATTCTCCTTCTAAGGTTTGGTCCAGCAGTAGTTCAGGAATGACACGCCTGAGGCGCACATGTCACACCAGTTAACAAAAGCTTTAATTTTTGCTATCGGATCGAGGAACCTTGCCATCAGTTGCGGTAAATGGACCTTCTCCATTTTGTGTATTTTAGAACTTGGGTTCTAAATCATCTCAATGTATGACCATCAGTTCCCTCACACCC
>WOGO01008630.1:0-10558 GCA_015342085.1 Leptinotarsa defecta
ATGTAGCACTCGCACTTAGAAATACTCACCAAAATATCGACATAATCGAATCTAGAAACTTTCTACATCTTACTTTTAGTGAGAAGGTGAATTTGAACGAAATTCGGGTTGGAACTGGGAATTTAAAACACATGACGTGTTTAAAATAATCATCTAGTTCCAGAAAGAAAAACAATCTATTATTTCTTCACCAAATTTTTTTGAGCTAACATTTTAAGACATTTAACTTGACTCAGTGTTTTGAATCGTACAATTTTGTGATTTTTTAAAATGTTACAGTTCCCTGATTATCAGTCCATAGTTTCTAGAGTAGTATTTGGTATCTAGAAGTAGAGTAGTTTCAGTATCTATCTTAGCTGTACCTCTGTTGGAAGTTGGAAAATATTCTAACATTTGTGTGTCCAAATCAGCAATAATTATTATTTTCCCTTCCAGAATATCCCAGAAAACAGATATTTTGAAATACCCTATAACTTTTTGGGTTAATTTTGTTAAACAATGTCATTTTTATTTAAACTTCTTTGAACCTATTCAAGTTTTTGTGAAAGAAAGTTTGTGGCTTTCTATTACTCCATCTTGATACAAAAAAATTGTGGGAATCTTCCAAAGAAAGAAAGGAAGTAATTGATTTGAAAATAAGTACCTTTATACATGGATGTGTAGATCATGCAAAGAAGTAACTTTCAGACACAAACTGGAAGAAAGTCCTCCGGAAACGGCTACTTTCATAATATAAACATTGAATTACACGAAAGAAAAAAATTCTTTCGAAACAAACACTTTTATATGAACACTGAATTATACAGAAGATACTTTCCTCTATTCAGTTTGTATTCCAAACATTCGTTATGGAATAAAATCAGATATCATTCACAGGAGTTCTACTTTAAATGAATGATAACAAAGTATTCACGGCTGAAAATATTCTCAATAGGTTATAGGTCCAGTCATGCAGTGGTGAAAATAAAGATATATAAACAAGAAAATTATTTGAAATGAATCCAAAACAGTTAGTGATTATTACAATTGGTTACTGATAGTCGAACTAACGGATATTAGGTCAGTCTTTCAGAGGAATCTTTTTTTGACGAGAATAAGTAATTGAGCATCTTTGATAGACTTAATGAGTAAATTGAAAGGGGTACATTTTCAGGAGAGGTACATTTTCAGGAGAGGTTAATTTTTTCGGAAAGAAATATTTCGGCTTTCTACTTCTCCATTTTGATACAAAAACATTCCTTCCTTTCTTTGAAAGATTCCCACATGTTTTTGTATCAAGGTGGAGGAATAAAAAGTCAATACCTTTCTTTTTTCAAAAAATTAACCTCTCCTAAATGAACAAGTTCCTTTCGCCTGGAATTCAACCAAATAAGCGAATTAATGTCATTACGATGTCATCGATGACATGAGTAGATCAAACTCATTCCGTGACATAAAGTAGTAATTTTATGAATGAGTAGTATGTTATTTCTTATAATGTTATCCGTATTTGTTATTGAAGAGCCAATAAGGCAAGCGTCTTACGTCGAAACATCGGATGTCTACCAATGAGTGTGACAGTTTTCCACGTAAGTGAAATTTCACCTCTTTCATTTATTATATTGTGTAGGAATACTGTGAATGATATCTGATTCCATTCCATAACGAATTTCTGGAATACAAACTGAATAGAGAAAAGTGTTTTCTGTATAATTGAGTGTTCATATAGAAATATTTGTTCCGAAAGTATTTTGTTTTCGTGTAATTTAGTGTTTATATGAAACTAGCTCTTTCGAGAAGGCTTTTTCTTTAGTTTGTGTCTGCAGATGTAACATTCACCAGTCCATTATTGAACACTCAGAACAGCAGGACAGTTTATGAATGAAACACATGTTTGTAGCAGTAATCAAATGTGCTACGTATATTTATTTCTGACTAGAATCAGTGGTACCTAAGGTAACTGTTATTTAGTGAATTTAACAAGTTTCGTTATTACCAAAGTATTTTCAATGAGACTTACATACAATTTTAATTTAAAATACTTTCAACGCCCAGGAATATGGCTTAAAAAGCCGAAACGTCGGATAAATTAAAATACTTTCGATTCATCATTGAGCCTCTCTTCACCAGTATATCTTTAAAAGAAGTCTGGGGTATCTCAACAATTTTAGACAGTGTTCATTCATTCCGCTCTATTCTTTGAAGAGTGTTGCGACGCTAGACTTTTCTGGTCTGTAATTTTCAATACGGTCCTCACAGCTCACTATAAAAAGAGAGATTGATTGATACGATTTTCATTATTATAATGTTTTTGGTGTAGTTTCAGTAAGTTACTGTATATACTGCTGAGATTATCAATGTCAGTTCTCTTATTCATACAATCAGAATGATTGCACATGCACATGATTTCTCATTGAGTTTTATTTATATCACTTTTGAGTGATGTTATTCTATCATTAAGAATTCTAGATGTTGACAAAATGGTTTAGACTTTCGTGGCTGAGGTTTTCAGTGTCATTAATTTTCGAGTTTGAAAGCCGTGGATTTATGGAATTTCCTCCTTACGTTTCGCTGGCTTCCTGGTTTCGCTAGCTTCTTCAGAGGTTTAACTATCATGGCTTGCTGTCCGACAACTAACTTTTAGGCTTCGTAAAGCGTATTTATGCCCTGCACTTGTACTTGTACTTGAACCTGGAACATTAACAATTTTGCTGCCTGTTGTCATTCTGTTCGTTATTTTCGAATTCTCTAAAATGGGGTTTCCATTATCAGCAGCAGGGGTTTATTGCATACCGTGCACTTTTGGGAAGGAATATAAAGGAACCACCAAACGATCCATGGGAACAAGACTAAAAGAGCATAAAAGGAACTGCAGACTAGGTCAAGCGGACAAGTCAGCTGTGGCATAACACGTACTTGAAAGTAAAGGAGACCACACAATATTGTTTGAAAACACAGAACTAATTGCCCCCAACCAGAGATACTATAACCTACTGGTACAGGAGGTAATAGAGATCCACAAACACACGGAGAATTTCAACAGAAAAGAAGAAGCGGTGAACCTCAACCGAATATGGAACCCCATTTTGAGGAACTCAAGAATAACGAACAGAATGACAACAGGCAGCAAGATTGTTAATGTTCCAGGTTCAAGTACAGGTACAAGTGCAGGGACAAGTACAGGTACAAACACAAATGATTACTTGACAAGGCATAAATACGGTTTACGAAGCCTAAAAGTTAGTCATCTGACAGCAAGCCATGATGGTTAAACCTCTGAAGAAGTTAGCCACTCGCGCGAAACGTCAGGAAGAAATTCCAAAAATCCTCGGCTTTCAAACTCGAAAAATCATCATATTCCATGCGACTTTGAAGCTTTTTGGATCACAAGAGGCAAACAATTTACTGACAACCCAAATTGTGTCCAGAAGAATATGACTTACGCCTAGGAAGAGACCTGTACATGTCATGAAATAGGCGGGGGAAATTAATTAGCCCTCAGAAGAAACTTGGACAAGTCAAACGGCTCTTAGGATGCGGTAAAAAAGGTATCACTCTTGGAGGTAAGAGTCATTCTGAATGACGCCTCATCCTAAGATGTACATCTTAGGATGTGTATCCATGTCCGAAGGATGGATGACTCTGGACCTAGTCAGTGTCACTAACGGAACCTTCTAGATCTGTATAGTAGGGAGGGTGAGTGTAGACTCATAGCACTCAGGCCACATGTGACACATTGTACATCCTCCCGAGGAGTTGTCCTTCTAGGTCATCGTCTATCCTGTCCTTTCCAGGAAGGTGGACAGGTCACTGGGAGGCATCTCCAATCAGATCCTGAGTCAACAGAGGAGATTAACCTCGAATGAACGACCTCCAATTGTTCTTTCTAAAACATCGGATCGAAAGAAAGGGCTTCTCAGCTTTCGAACATTCCAACAAACCTTTCACTTCCAACAGAGATTTGGCAACATAAGTGGCTTGACCCAAAATGTACAATCTCGCAAACTGATATCCAGACAGCTGTGAAATTTGTATACATGTCTTTTGAAGGTTAGGGTTGAATAATAATCACATAGATTTGATACTTGTAGCGCCACTTTTCAACCTATCCAGTAAGAAACAAAAAAAAACTTTTATATAATATTTTCGTTTCGTATGATCAAATTCCTGATAATTTATTCAACAATAATCTCAGTTTAAAATAGTTTTTTGTAGGAGTTGGGAGAGAACAATAAACGTTACAAATTCAAGACCTTGTCGAAACATGCAATTATCCTAAGTCCGAAACATTTCAGTAAATTGTTAATAGGGGACATCCGCATTAAAGTCACTCATTCAAAAAAAAAAATTGTTAACAAATCTTACGCACACGCTTCAGTAAGTAGTATAAACACCTAAAACGACAAGTCATTCATCACTAAATAATCCCATACCAGGAAAATTGTTTGAAAACTGTTAATAACAAACCATAAGAAATACCTTTATGAAAAACAATGCATAACAAACCACTGGATTCATTATCGGTGGAAGGTTTGAGTCAACATTTAAAAAAAATTGCCAATTGTTAATATGCAACATATTGAACAAGCACAGTGGAGGAGGTCAAGGTTCAACCATGGCTTTAAACCATCATTGATGATGGATTCCTTACATTATAAAGTATAAATATTATAATGAATGGATAAAGCAAGGTTTCATGAATTAATGAACTTAAGTTAGTTTTGGCAAGTTTGTTATTATTGTTGTTTTGATGGAAATTCTCTGAAGTCTGCGAACATGTAAAGCATATCAAGTTGCTAATAAATTTTTTGCCACTTTGCCAGAGCAGCCCCGGCAGGTCTGTTGAGACATGTAAGTCAGAACATGTCACTACCACATACGGTCTCAGAATACAATAGAAACTCAATGGTTTTTGAAGAAAAACTAGAGCCTGAACTAGTTTCAACAATGATCGAATTGAAAAATAAAAAATCAAGTGGCCTAGAGTATATAACAATAAAAGTTCTAAAATATGTCTATATCTGAAATTCTATTGATTCTTGTCCATCACTTTGTAATGGACGGCGTGTTTCAGAGTGTCTTCAAAACAGCCAAAGTTATTCCTATTCATGAAAAGGGTCCACATGAAGATATAGATAACTATTGTCAAATATTATTGACGAGTATTCCATCTAAACTTATCGAAAAAAGACTGAAAAATAGAATTATTGTGTTTCTCGAAAAATATAAGATTCTAACCGATCATCAACAGGATTTTAGGAAAGCTAGATCAGTTGCTAGAAAATTCGAGTTTATTTATATAGTTTCAATATTATTTGACTTGCCTAAGGCTTTTGATTAAGTAAATAGTGACATAATGATTAGTAAATTATATAACATTGGCATTAGAGGGTTTCTTCTTGAATAAATTAAGTCTTTTATAGAAGATAGGAAAATGGTAGTGACTGTGAAGATATTAGCCTTAAGGTACTGCAGGGTTCCATTTAAGGTCCACTGCTTTTCTTTATTTGTATAAATGATCTACCAAAGTTTTTAAAAAGAGGTTTCATTATCTTATTCGCAAATGACACTACCATATCGGTTTCCGGAGATACTGCGGAGGAGCTAGAAAACAATATTGATTCAGTCATGGATGACATGATTTCTTGGTGCGATAGAAATCAAATAAAACTGAATGGAAGTAAAAAGGTCCATTTAGATTTCTCGTTAAGGAAGACAGTGAAACTTACCAATATCCAACCCCCAGAAACAGCCAAACTCCTTGCTATGATTATAGATAAAACATTGTCTTGTGAGCATCATATCGATCATGTCTGCAAAAAATTAACTAAGCAATATTTGCAACACGACAGATCAAAGAAGCGCTTAGTTTAGAGGTGTCAGGACTGTTTACTATTCACTAGCTTATTCACATATGGCTCAAAATATTAATGTGGGGTTCTTCGTTGGAAGAAAAACAAATCTATTGAATTTATGTAATAATTGTCAGACCAATGATCACTTATGGTGCAATTGCCTGGTGGCCGAGAGCTTTACAGAAAACGGCCCAAGCGAAGCTCTCTGGCTTACAGAGACAGGTTTGTCTGGCCATCAGTGGTGTCATCGGTACCACACCGTCAGCGGTCATGGATATCCTTGTAGATCTACCTCCTCTCTGCAGGAAGTGTAACAGTCTGTTGCACTCTCTGCAGATTGCAACATACTGTTGGTTGACCCTGAAAGTCACAGCATTCTAGAAATGACCTCTGACTTTATGCATCCAACCTCATACACAAGTCAATAAAAATATTCTCGGACAGTCAAACGAAATTGAAAGCTGTTGGCTCCTACCGAGCAACGTCTAAATTGGTAGCAAATTGCCAAAAACGACTTTCCTCGATAGCAAGACTTAACAGTGACCATACTGGTCTGGAAGGCAATGAGGCTGCTGCTTTCCTGGCAAAGGAGGATGCTGCAAGCAGCTTCATTGGACCAGAACCTCTCACTGGCATCACTTTAGGCTTTGCCAAACAAACATTGAATACCTGGATGGCGAAAAAATTTATGGACTTTTGACAGAATATTTTCAGAATATTTCATATGCAGAAACTCGAACTGTCGGAAGACAGTGTGTGTTGCCTCAGTATGAAAAATGATGAAACAGCAGAGCACATACTTTGTGCCTGCCCCGCTGGGGACCGAATCCGGTTTTCAGAGTTTGGCAGAGCCGTACTATTACCATCTGACCTGAAAGACCACTCATCATACAAACTAATCGGCTTCGTTAAGAAGCTGGGTTTATTTGGTCGAGTGTGAATATGTGTGAGCCACAATGAACCCTTGCGGGTTGCGGTGGAGGGTAGAATAGACCCACTCCCTTTGGACCTAACCTAACTTAACCCAGGGTGAACCCATTTGGACCGGTTTCTTTCAATAATCCCGTTTATATCAACCACGCAAAGCCTCTAAATATTTCGCCTCATCACAAACTGAGAGAGTTGTATCATTGAACAAATAAAAGAACTGTATCAAGATTGAACTACGACTGAATACATATACTTTGCATTTTGATAAATTTATTTGCAGTTCATTATATTATTAGAGCACCAAATTTCAATAATGTTTGGTTGAGATTAGAGAAATGCTCAGTTTTGCAGTGTTGTGACAGACATATAAAGTTTCAGGTCTTCTGCAAATAGTAAATGACCGCATTCTAAGTTCTTATAACCTTCCACAATCTAAAAAATTTAACGAACCTGAATCAGTAGAGAATCTAAAGAAATATAGTAATATAATCACCACATATTACTGCGTAATATATTTATATTACTATTTCGGGGGTGAACTTTCCATTTTTGTCATTTTGTTCACTTCAGAACAGATTTTCTACTGATCTACTGATCAGTTATTTTCGAGATTGTGGAAGGTTCAAACCCAAAAAACAGTGAGAAACATTGAGCCTTTTTTCTTTCGAATACGAATGTCACTTATCTGCATCTGTTCGAAAAACTATATTCAAGGGTCGAGTTGAAAAAAAGTCACAACAATTCACCTATCACGGGAAACACAAAGTGTCCAAAGTAAACAATTTCGCACTCCTGTGAAAATCTCTCCTCACACCACTCATTCACTTTTGAGGAATTCTTATTATACCACACTTTCCATGATGAACCTAATGATACACAATTATCCATTTCTCTAAAGGTCAATCGACGACAAATTCCACACACGAGCTTGTCTCATCAACTTGTTTTCGTTTTCCTTGAACGTCCAGAAAATCGTCTACCAATTACCCATTATGTAAGTTCCAAGCTTCATAGGAAGTTCGCTAATTCGTAGGACCATGAAGCTCAATATCTCCTTCGTACAATCACTCACTGTGAACTGGCCGTTTAAGGCCCATTCGTGATGTGAACGGTGTTTAACGAATAAGTGAGGAAGTGGATTTTTAGTGAATTAAGTTTTCAAACGGGCGGATTTGCATCACGATGAGGCAGACGCAGGCTAAGGCCGTAGCTGGCGTAACGTCTGAGGTAATAATTTGACTTTTTCTTAAGCAATCTGAATTGAAATTCCTTCTACCAACTATATCTTTGAGACAATGAACAATCAAGTTATATCCGGTTCTTTTTCGTTGGTGAATTCAATACAGAAAGTTTCGGTTTGTTGTAATGAATGTATGGAGTTTGTAAACAAGGATCTGGCATTCATTTTCAGTACTTTTCGGGTCCCTCATTTGAATCCTGAAATCATGGTTAGAGCACATTACATCAATATCCAGTGATCTCAAGTTTTGTCCTGATCGGGTATAAAAGAAGCCGTCTATCACTGTTTTTGATCTCATTCTTCACTTGTTTTCAAACGAATACAATACAAATACAAGTAGTAAAAACATAGAAAGTTTCATTTCTCATATTTCATGATGATCTCCAACCACGTAGTAACGGCTACATCCATCAATTTATTTTCACAACAGATCTCTGAGAGAAATAAATGATAGATTTTGTATTCCCGTCCATCCTTCTTTATTTTTCGAAGCATCCTTCTCTTACTTATCTACTGAAAGATATGTCCTCAGAGTATCGTAATTTATCTGCGCCTTCTCTGAAGATAAATCTCGAAAAAGCTATCCTGAATGGGTAGCTGAATTGAATAAATTTTGACAAAGTCTGACACTGCCTGTTTTTTAGGCTAGGCAATTTGTTTTTTTTGTGTGTAACTCATGACACAATAAATACTCATTATTATTATTAATACTACTATTCAAAAAACTTTTCCAGTACATGTATTTCCATTGTCACATTCCTGAGTACATAATTTTGGATTGTCCTCGAATTGTTTGTCTTCTGATATCTAACGCTTCCAATTCAAAATGGAAAACTATCTCTTTTCCTTTGAACACCATAATCATTCTCCACTTATTTTCTAGAGTCTAATCGTGCGTGTCCTCACATATATCACTTCATGTTTCTCTCTTCATGTTTCTGATTAACATATTTTCTGAATTTGCTCCATACCATAATGCCTGCTACAGCTGGTTCAGGGCCTACACGTGGAGTTGATGATTCATCTTTAGAACACTCATCAGTTTTTTCGTGGCCTGTGCTCCTTGATTATCCAATATAGAGTCAGTCCATCCCAGTGGGCTAATTCCAAAGCGTTCTTACACATCTCTTGGTGGTACTCAATGTCTCCAAGAATATTGATCTCATTTCAATAAGAACTCAAATCAATATTGTTTATATTGCAAGATTGCTCATACCTCCACCAGGAAGAAGAATAGTATTGACTAAGAAGAAAGTTATAATGAAAATTTCTTACCGCATTGAATATGCCAACTCCTGCTCTCTCTATAGTCGGTATTCAAGTCGACCCTATCCCGCGTTTGACCGATACCTTGGAGTTTGGTAACGTTATTACTGAATGTAAAGAGGGTATACATTCAAAGAGTGTCTCCAATGAAGCTGTTGGTGTGACTCTCAAACGCTTCCATAATTCCCTACTAAGCAAGCGCTTGTTCAAATTTTATCAACAAAACAAAAAACTGAACTAAAATCGCTATGGTTGATGTTGCGTCGCTAGAAATAATTTACAATTAGGATTCCATTTCTGGAGATTTTAATGGAACTTAGGCTCGGTCGAAATGCAGGCTCGAGGGCCTGCATTTTGACCGTCACTTCAATGAAATAATGCAATTGTCCAGACAGATTGCAAAAGGCGACAGCTGCAGGCTCATATAGTCCTAAAATAGTAAGAATTTCAATCTTTTTTGCCTTATTATTCACCTAATTTTTCTTTTTAATATCTTGTTGTAATGCCTATTCAAACGAGAAGAAAAGCATCTTTATTATTGTGCAATTTCAATATTTTTCTTGAAAGTATACGGTCTGGGAATTTTACCCGTATATTATAAAGCTCTGCCAATGCATTTTCTATACAAGTAGTGGGTTTTTCCAAATGCCCATGCCCCAGACCCAATCCAAAATTTTGGCTTTTCCTACTTATCATACCTAAGACCCAACCACACTTTGTGAAAGCTTGGAACATTTTCGTATTGTAGTTTGTAAGAAGCTTTTGAGCAACCATTGTAGCCAACACTCGCTCACAAGTCAATTGTTCGTATATTTATTTGATGCAAGTCTTATTACTAGACTTGTACGTAACCGACCTAAAAAGTAACTCCACAATTCTCATGCACAATTGTCGGTTTTGGAATAAAATATAATTATTAATTTTATTCATAACATCACAACTGGCCGTAAACTAATAGTGAGTCAAACAAAAATACACATGAGTAATTTCTACTCCAATACATTATGCATGTGCAGTTACCTTGTCTTTATCAATTCTTGCATCTTCATTCACTTTATTACTATTATCTCATTTGCGCTTCTCTATACTTTTAGTTTCATCTATGGTATCTTTGGTCTTACTAGCTGTTTTATTTTTTTGGTAGCTGCTTTTTTATAGGCTTTTTTGAACAATTTTGTGATGTATCTGGTCAATTTTCTGGTAAAGAATATTACTGGAGTTTTTTTTCCCAACACCAAATCGTTATTTTTAACACCTCGATACGTGTTTCGATCACCAAGTGATCATC
>WOGO01008631.1:0-10557 GCA_015342085.1 Leptinotarsa defecta
TTACATTCATTTATACATACCTTATAAACAACAATTTTTTTATTAATTTCAAAGATTTGCTATACATTCAAAGTAACCTCTTTCAGCCACCTTATATAATATAAGAATAATAAGAATGGTTCGAAATTCCAAAATATATTCCAAATCATTCGAACAGGTTTGCGTTCAACAGAAACACAAAATGATTCAGGGTATGTTTATTTCTTCAAGAGAAATGACCGCATCAAAAAAATTGAAAATATTTTTCACATCTGTGATATATTTAAAACAAAAAATTAATGATTTGAATATCGGAGTATTTGAAATAATTCACTAGAAAATCGAAGGAATCGGGTGCTTTCCAAAAAAAAACGTCCAATTTTCCATGACTCTGGCTTGTCCTTGACAGTGATCATATAAAAGTAACCAAAGGAAAGTTTGGAATGTCTATATCACTTTGCTATTTCCAAACTTTGAAAAAGTCCAACACTCTAGAGTCATGTACTGGTCGCAACAATTTCAGACAATGTTTATGTATTCTATGGCTGTTCCCTAGAGCTGTTTAGCGACCCTAGACTTTTATGGTCTACAAACGAATTTCAATGGCTCGTTTAATCTGACCAATATACTATTGTCATAGTCCTCGCCGCTTATTTTATATATTCGTTACTTTCCATTTTACCATCTTACCATTATCTTGTCTTTATAAGATTACCTTTCAATATTGTCCGAAGTTAACGACGGGCAATATTGAAAACTACATTTATATTAGGTGCTTTCTTTATTTCGTTCCGTAAGTGCATGTTAGTTCGTATAGATAGAATAACAATGAGATTGACTTGGTGACGTTTTTATAAGTCGACAATTATTTACGAAGATGATCTATGTATGTTCTTTAATGAACTTATTTCATATTTGAAGGATACCATTAGATATGTCTTTTATAACCTTTTTCTCTATTTCGTTCCTTTCTTTACTTTACAAGCTCCAGATCAAATAGTGTAGTTCCGCCATTTTTTGTTGTAAATAATGGTGAAAGCTATTAGAAAAATATATGAAAGTACTGGTATTCTTTTTAATGATATCGCATTCTATACCCTGGTTATTTTTAACCACCAAGACATCTAAAAATGATAGCTGAGGTCCTCACTGTTTCAAATTTCATATTTCATGTTCAAAGATCTGTTTTTTAGATTTGAAACAAAGTCCTTTACCATAGATTTTGTTGTCTCTATTCGCAAATATACATCATTGACATTAGATGCAAGTCCATGAAAAGTAATTTAATTTTTCTCTTGCATCAACTTCAAACGTCCTCATGAAAGATCAGCCATGAAAAGGATCACATATTAACTATTGTAGACACAGTTGTTGAACTGAAATCAGACGAATTACTACCGAAAACGGGTAGAAAGAAAACTGCACTTTAAGGAATGGAAAAAAATCTCTCCAAACTGTTAGTGAGACAGTTACAAATGTTATATTTTCATTAAGATGTCATAAAGCATATCGTCTCGTGGATATGAACAACTAATTGAAACAAAGTGAACAATAAAAAATGTTATTCAATTGGAATAGTTGATACATTATGTGTGGTAAAAATGCCCTAAATTCGCAGATCGTTGCGGAGAGTTCAGGCAATAAAGCCAAACAACCGGCCTATTGCCTCGCGAGATTAGATTCGTTATAGAAACCGCAGATGTTCCAAACAATAACCTTTTTAACCTCAATTATCAAATAGGATAACGGTGGTTTTTAATAAGGTGTAATAGATACGATAAAAAGACTACAAGGTCAGCATACTAAATCACTAACTTGACAACAATACAGGTCGGTTCGAAAGTTCACACAAACAATTTTTCGTGACTCAAAGCTAATGGGAAATTGCAGTTTTTATCTTGATCGATTGGTATCTTGTGGCCAATGAATGTTTTATATTATACAACAGGAGTCGATAAGTGTCATTGTTTAGTTGGAAAAAACATATTCTTGTGCGGTGGATTTGTAGGTGCCAAATTTTTTCACAACCTGTCTCAAAAATGTATATTGCATTTGACATTGCTTTGCTTTCATAAGATCAAAGTTAGAATACGCGTCAGTTGTGTGGAGTCCCTTTTATCAAAATCATATTGATAGAATAGAAGCAATTCAACGACGATTTTTAAAACTGCTAAGCCTAAAAATCGATGGCATTTATCCTTCAATAGGAACAACCCACTCTGAATTGCTTCAAAAGCATAACTTTTTCAGTCTCGAAAAAAAGCGTGAATATTATAGTGTTGTACTAACCTATAAAATTATCAAATACATAGTTGACTGCCCAACATTACTGGAAAAGTTTAATATTTGCATTCCTAGAATCTGTTCCAGACACCCGAGTAGGTACTTTAAGTCCAAAAAGGTAAAAATGGTATATAAAATATATAAAAATAGTATAAAAATTCTTCTAACAATTAAATACGTTCAAATAATATATAAATACAAGAAGCTAAAAAGCTAGAAATAGAAATGTGTTCCTGAGAATATTGTCCCATAACATATATAAAAACATCTCGCACAAATGTTCTGGAGAATTCTCCGATCCATACCATGTGTAAAGTGACAAACTCTGTTAGCGATAATTTAGATATATTCAGTTGCAAATTGTTAAATAATTGTTTTGTCACCTATAATAAATATAAAATGTGTATTCTTTATAGTTACTTGTTTGTATTATTTGTAGTGTTTGTAAACTTTACAGTCACTTGTTTGTGATGTATTTATACTCTGTAATTGGGCTATGTCCTGTAGAGTATTGTATTACAAATAAATGAATAAATAAACATAATAACATTATGAATAACGATGGTGGACCAATACCTAATAGTATACCTACTATATAGCTTGTTTAAATGATTTTTTAATATTTAGATGTATCTGACTATTACATAAGGACACATTGTAAAAAATTATTTGAGACTAGTAGATAAGGCAATATTGTAAAATTAATTTAAGACACTTAAGACGCAGGGACCTAGAAGAGGTATCTATGGTATAAATAAGAATAATATAGTAAGTATATTCAGTTCAATCTTCCCCTTGAAGATGATCACTTTGTGATCGAAATACGTGTCGAGATGTTAAAATAACGATTTGGTGTTGAGAAAAAACTCCAGTAATATTCTATAATTTGTGTTTAATCTAGTAACTGGCTGAAAACGATAATCGATTTAGATAGATGATTTCAGTCACAAACAAGAACATTAAAAAACTTTCACCTGCATGATCATGTTAATGCTTGAAATTTCAATTGGATGATGGAGTATTACACCCTTTTAAACGTTTTTTACGAAGGAATACTCCGCTCCTGTAATACAAATTTCTGTTCTTTTGTAAAAATACAAATCAATCGTGTCTTCCTCTTTACGTATTAAAACAAAATGTGAAGCATTGTTTATTTTATCCTAAAAGTCGTTAAATTGAGGAAATGCCGTTTTTCCTGCCATTTTTCCACAAAAATTATTTTTCAAGAGCCGAACCCTATTCCGGCTCCCCGTAGTTTTAATCATGTTCACGCACCCATTGCTTCTAATGAACAAACGGTCACAATGACATGTTAATAATAATGAAAAAAAAATTGTTTAAAGTAGTAAAAACTACGAAAGTTTATAACAACATATCTATAAAAGATTGAACTATCAGAGTCTTAGAGCCTTTATATCCACTCATTACCATCAAAATCACAAAACGGTACATGAAAACGAATTATAATGAAAGATATCCGGACTGAATTGAATGAGAAAGGATAATCAACTGTCAAAAATATATAAAGAGATAAAATCTAGATGACATGGAACAATGACAAGAGATTAGCAAACACAGAACACAACAGGAGAAGGACCACCACATAGGTACATATTGTTATGTTGTTCTTCTTTTATTGTAGAATTTCAAATAATTAGCCGATGATGAACATATATAGGTTCGAAACACATACCGTTCTCACATTTGAGGGTGATAATAAATTGTGGATACGACGTTGAGTTTTTATTCTTCGCAAATCTACTGCACTCCACATTGATATATAATTGACTTCTACCACAGTTGCACAGGTTATACCGTTAAAATATGAATCATTTATGTATAACCAGTTTAACAAACTAAATGTAACAGCACTCGGAATGAGATTTCTGATTGCTAACCGATTCGCTTCAAATTTCAAATGAATAGCCCATAAACGTGATGTACAGCAATTTTCTTTTGATCCAACTTATTTTATTTGTTCTCTGTCTGGCTTTGAAAAAAATTACACGTGTAGTTACAATTAAATATTCAGAAAGTAAAGTATTTGCGATAACAGCACTGACTAATCAACAATGAATAATTCATAAATCTAGTTTTTCAACGACTTCATGGGTGTGCGAATATTCATCTACTTGTGAATGATACTTTGATAAATCTTAGTTGAGATAATATATTGTATTAAAAAACATCAATTCAGACAAGAAGAAAATAGATGCATATCAACACATTTCATTGGGGCCTAGTATTGGATCTATTGCCATTAAAACCCGGCTAACAATTGACCTGTGAAAAAATGGGCCAGATGGTGAGACTCAAGTGATACGTTGATCTCGCTTTTATTTTAACGTTAACACCAGAAGATGAATGACATGTATGTTGAAGGACAAATGTGATCGGTGAGTATCAAAAAAATAATAATAATCTCGATGAAACAGTCAGCCCAGTTCGAGTTGAGTTATTGATCAAGCTCGGTGCCAAAACGATTGAAAATAAACTTCAAAAATAAAAGCTAACCTAATTAAACAGAAAAAAAAAAAACAAATTAGATCAGAATCAGGAAGTGAGTTTTCCATAGAATCATTTATTGACAAGTTTCCAAAAACTCGTATAATAAAACTGTCAAAGTGGCAATAATGTCAAAAGTTCAAATGTTAGGTATGCATTGGTAGTTTTTATAATTTTGATACATAAAGTAATCCTATCGATACTGAATTTTGGGCACTAGCTACATATTTCCAAAAGAGTGGGGCACTTGATACATATTTCTAATACCCGCCTATGGTCATTATTGTTTTATTTTGCATGCATTTAACACATGCATAGTAGCATAGCAAGCTTTATGAACGATGTTACATCATCAGTTCATTAACGTGTTATGCTTACAAATATGTTGAAACGTACAAACGTGATACAACCATCCCAAATCCAGTACTGAAGATAATATATGTGGTAGAATTGACTGATACTTGATGACAATACATGATAAATATATTCAGTATCACTTTATAGTACTTGATGCACTTTTTGGAACCTTTGGTGTAGTATTGAATTCTACTGGAGTTTTATCCCAACTCCAAACCGTTATTTTAACACCTCGATACGTGTTTCGATCACCAAGTGATAATCTTCAAGAGAAAAATTAAATTGTTTAATATTTCTCTTGAAGACGATCACTTGGTGGTCGAAACACGTGTCGAAGTGTTAAAATAACGGTTTGGTGTTGGGATAAAACTCCAGTAATATTCAACACTTAATAGTGATATTTTTTACAACACGCTCTACAAAATCGCAACACTTGTTTCACTATGCATTATAATCAGACGTGTTTAATATTGTATTTTTATGTATATGTATATTACACTCCTGAAGCTATTGTATATTGAAACACGTGTTATCATTTAGTAAACTGTTTATAGTCCATTTAAAAGTTACATTTAGGGTTGCAATTTTTGGAGGACGCAAATATTTTTTATGTGTAGGGGAGGTTCAAGTTTGTGCGGTCCCAACCCTTGTCTCTCGTCCTCCATCTTGAAAAGAGGAGTGCAAAATGTTTTCGCGCTGTATCTCGCAAACTAGCACCTTTGAAGTCCACTAGATACTCGTTAGGACAACAAGAGGATTGCTACGAATTTTTGGGATTCTTGTTGAATACTCTTCGTGAGCAAGAAAATAGCAGAATCAATACTCCTGACCGCTCCATACAGTATAACTCGTCTTGTGTTTTTGAATCTTCTGCTGAAAAAATCGTCACTTGTTTACTTTGTAGTGAATTTTCAAGATGTAGCAAAATCGTATGTGATTTTCTGGAACTTCAACTAGCGTTTCCTAATATGAATGATAACCAGTCATATCATCTGAAAATGGAACTTTTAACGGATGATGATCAACTATATTGCCAAACATGTGCCAAACTGACTTTTATAAAAAAACAACTATAGCAAAGCCGCCAGTCAATGTAATAATGACACTGATGATCTTCAAACATGACTCAACCTCTGACGGATGCACCAAACTCTTACGAAAGTTCGAAATAGATGAACACTTCAATCTAGCAGACCACTATTATGATCTTCATGCAGTCATTGTTCACTGTGGTTCTGGCGTTGAATCTGGTCATTAATACGCATTGGTCAAAGACGAAACGGACTGGTTTAAGTTTGACGATAGTCGTGTCACTAAGTGTTCTGGCGATGTTTTGAATTTATTGAAGCCTCTGGAGACACCCTACATTTTGATTTACGAAAGATAGAACATTGGAAAATCAAGATCTTGAAATGATGTGGTGCTACAGGTTTTTCCGGGTTTTCTTGCAGCTGAAAAAGCAAATGCGCCTCTGAAATCAATGAAGTCGCCCCAAATCGCCAATTAATTTTTGTTATTTCATAGTTTCATGATTTGTATTAGGTACCTACTTTCTTCTTTAATAAAAATCTATTTTATTATTCACCTATAACTATGACTACATATAATAATTTTGCTATGCTAATATAATAAAATATAATTGCTGCTATCGCTTCAATTAACATTAAGGAATTGAGTTTAACAGCATTTGTTTGAATATCCCTTATTAAAACATCTATAAACGAGTCTTATCTGAATTCATTGTATAACAGTAATTTAACGAATTCAATCGTAAGCTTTAAAGAAAAACATCAGAAGCTGTTGTGTTAAAAAAAAACAAACTGATTATACATGATCATAAAACACGGAATTGGATGCCAATTGATACATTTGTGATCTGTAGCATATGGCCAGATTTCCTAATATATATTGCATAAACATTCAGCCGTTAAAATGTTTACAACTAGATAATTACCTTTGTTTGACTTGAAACCTTGTCAAATGAAGGCATTAATATCCCAAAAACACATGCTATTATTGTCTGAAGGATAAATTGTTAGACAAGGTTGGGATCATAGAGAATTTAATAATGTACGAAATTGAAAAAGGACTTCTGCAAATATTTACTCAAATATTTATGATAATGGAAAAACAAGAATCACTCGATTCTTTTTTTAAATAACAATTATTTTTAAATTATTTCGAGTAGGAATTCAATTTTTGCACATGCTTGTTTTTCTAACAGAAATAGTATGTAGTAGGTTATTCGTTTTCCTTTACTTACTGTGTGAAATAAAATGTTTATCAATTTATTGAAGTGTGAATGATGACCAGAAAGTACATTACATTAAAATTGTATTAGGATACTGGAATACAATTTTTGTTAAAGCATAAAATAAATCTAGTGTTTTTATAACATTTGTTATAACCAATGTACATGTATACATGTAATGTTTGGTGTATAAAGTGCTTACTTCAACACACTATATATGCATAATTTATTGCATTGCTATTAATTCCTTCAAAGTGAATGCCCGCATAATTACGTCATTCGTTTTGAATTCGTAAAGTGTACATTTCCTGTGAAACCTTTCTAAAAGATATCGTCCGGCAAATAAATAGAATCTGTCGATTCGCACAATTTCAGTGTTCATTAAAATCATCTCGCAAATAAATAAATTGCAGATAAACGGTACCTAATTATAGTTGATCTCCAAGAAATATATTATCCAGCCAGTTTCCGAGAAATCAGGAGATTGATGACATGAAAAACTAATACTTGCTTGTACAGTTGGCAACTTGATTTATCTGTTAGTTATTTAATCGAATACAATTCAATAAAATGTTTGTTCATGTCATCCTTTAGTTTGGAACAGTTTATAGTCAATTTAGTTACCGATATAATCATTATCAGATCTTAATTATAAATGAGTTGTCGATCCTACTTTAACGATTTAGTTTATTATTCCTTCCAGATAACTTTTTTAGCTGTTTATATAGCAAACTTTTCATCTATTCATTCATTTATTTTAATGATGACTACGAGGATGATCCCAGAAATACGCGGCTCAACAAAGAAAACACAATAATTTTGGATAAAAATGTATTTATTTTTCAATATAATCTCCTTGCATCTCTATACATTTTTTCCAACATTTTATCCCAATAAGTTCGATACCATTTTTATAATACCAACTATCTTACTCCTCAAAATAGCCATTAACTACCGACATAGCTTTTCCTTAAAAAAAAAGAAATAAAGATATCAAAATGAAATGGTGTGATAATAGGTTGGAAAAAATGAGAACTGATATCGAAAATAAGAAAAAATTGTGGATGGAGCAGGCAATCTATCTCTCAAAGTAGAGCATAACATATTCAAAAGTCAACACAAAAAGCGATCAAGGATGCTAAGTCAAAATTCTATAACAATTTAATATTAATGAACGACAATGTGAGCAAAACTAGGTACTTGGCCAATTATAAATAACTGCAACAACAGATTTTTTGAAGATTTGTAGAGCTACTCCCATACACAAACAAGGTTATAAAAATGACTGTAATAATTACAGATTCATTACAATAACATCGGTATTGTCAGGGGTTATCGAAATTGTGTTGAAAGACAGGCTCGCTGATTATCTTGAAGCAGGAAGATATATCAACGAAAGACAGTATGGTTTCAGAAAGGTACACTCATGTACTCAAGCAGTAACGGACATTATTCATACTATAGCTAAAAATAAAGACACAGAAATATCAACCAGGGTTGTGTTATGTGATTTGTCGAAATATTTTGATAGCGTATACCACGATATGCTTCTAAATAAACTGTAAAAATACGGAATGAGAGGTTTAGCGTTAAAATTGTTGCAATCTTTCCTAACCGGAAGAAGACCATATATTATTCATAACAGCATAACATCTAACATTAAAAAAAATCATTATGGAGTTTCCCAAGGATCCGTGTTAGGTCCTCTTCTGTTTATTTTATATATAAATTATTTGCCATTATATATCGACATTGCGGACACATTTCTTTATGCAGATAATTTCTCATTTATAGTTACATCAAGAAATCCCAGTATTTTAGAAGAAATAACAAAAGAAACAAAAGAAAAGTGTGAACAATATTCCAATTCGAATGTATTGAGTTTGAACAAAGATAAAACCAAAAAAATAGATTTCAACAAAAGAACTAAAAATGAATATTACAATAGTGTGCGCCTACTAGGTTGTCATATAGACAGCAATCTAAACTGGAAAACACACATTATTGAAATTAATAAAAAAAACTCTCCAAAGGCTCATTTACAGCATGGAATATTACTTTGGGGTTCAGTATCAGCAGCAAATGAAGAGAGATGGTTAGAGCAAACTACCGTAATCATGCAAAACTTTTTTTCATTGATCTAGTAGAGACTCTCACTGTCCCATGTTTATATATACTTGAAGCTATATTATACGTTCATAAAAATAAAGATGATACAATACTAGGGCAATGATACACGAATACAATACCAAAAGCAAGGAGATCATTAGAACAGCTACTCGAAAACGGTTCATTTTGGGTATAGAGTATGATACATGAGTTAGAATCTAAATCATGGGAAGAATTCAAAAGTGAGGTGAAATACAGGGTGTGTCATTAAAAATAACAAAGATTACGTCATTTTCGGTGAAATCCGAAATGTCACCTCAACGAAAATATTCCAGTTGAATTCTTCATTAGTTCTTCACCTATACTACCAATTTTCAGAATCGCCCTACTTTCAGTTTTCTATATATAGATTGCGTTAACTCGTCAAGTTGTACTCTGTATAATACTCTTCCGCAAGAGAGGAGAAACTTTTCAATCAAGCCAAGCATTTTACAAAATGAATGATCGCTTGACGAAGCTATGCTATAGCGAAACACGTGTTACTGTTTTGTAAACTGATTAAAAATCTCACAATGAAGTGTTACTTGAATACTATTGTGTAAATTTTTAGTTAGTTTTTACCTAAAATCTAGTGAAATTATTAGAGTAGGTAGAAGATAATATGATTTTATTTATTATATTCATTATGTAAAGCACTAATTAGGTAGAATTTGGAGCTGAAAACTCCACGACAAATATAGTTTTGCTCTGGTGGTCGAGAAAGACTACATCAGGCTTATTAGCTCGTATGAGCCTGAGGATGGGGAACGAATAGTTCCAATAAATTTGGCACTTCTCGTTCCCCACAACGGATTCAATATCCCCCGGAGCGTAGGGCAACATCGGTGTCTCGTCAATACCGTAAAAGTGCCGTAGATGGTAATATAGCACTCTTAGGGCCGCGTTATGTCGATGATTATAGGCCGAGACCGTATATGCTTGACATGCTGATAGCAAGTGCATTAGGGTCTCGGGCGCCTCACGGCAGGCCCTGCACCTTGTGTCAGGAACCTCTATACCCATCACGCGACTGC
>WOGO01008632.1:0-10557 GCA_015342085.1 Leptinotarsa defecta
AATAGAATATTCGAATTACTCTAAATCATTCTCGCTATCGATTAGACAAAATATTACTTGAATTCAATTCTTCTTTGAATTGAAATAACTAATGGATGTGATTGTTTCAATCAAATATTTGTTTGATACAATGAACATATGCTTGAAGAAATAGTCGGGAGTCAAGAATTCTGTTTACTTGCATCAACAAAATATTTTGTCGTGCATATATGACACTTTTATTTCTTTGAATGAAGTGAATTTTCTTTCATTCAACAAATCTTTTTTTTCCGTGCAGTCACAATTATAGAATGAGGTACAGGATGGATTCTCCACATCTTTGTGCTTTTAACACACACACACTTTCAGTTTTCATAACCTCAAACTATCCTCATCTACACTGGATGCCTAAATTGGAACTGTTGCTATGAACAGACGCAAGTTAGTCTAGGATAATTGAAATCATCAAGGAAGTTTTCCCACTAGTGATTTTAATGGGAATATTCGATGTCAAATCGGAATCGATTTCATCTGGTTATTGTTTACCAAGTCGAATCTTGTACTCTTCATTAAAAGTTTGAAAGCGAATATTTTAACTGAGAATGTACATGCGTCTGAAAGAGGGTGAAATACCGGAGTTAGAACTTGATGAGTATCATAATATATTTTTTAGCTGACAGCAAAGAAAATAATTGAGGTTGGAGACAAAATTCGATGTGAGCTCATCAATATGTTTCAGGTATTTGCATTTGTAATATTCAGGAAAGAAACTGAAACATTCGGAGGTATTTGAGAGAGATATAGAGAATGTTCCGTGATTTTATATTGTATTTTGCTAATCATGGTCATTCATAATTGCGGAGATTTAAATTTTCAACGATGTTCATTTATTCATTTCTATTGACTTTTCTGTTATTTCTCTGCATTATTTACAATGCAAAAAATGAACCTAACAGTCAGTAAGGAGCTTTATAATTCTGGATGAATGTGGTATTTTCTTTGGAATCGTTTCAAAATTTGAGAGAAGCTCCTAAATGATAATGTGAAAAATGAACATTAGGATTATTCATGACAATAAATATGTAATTTTCAAAATGAATTTTATTTAAAACGCATTTCGCTACATGTAGCTCCGTCGGTAACTAGTACTTCAAACTATTCTTCAATATCTTTCATATATAGCAGTAGGTACTGTCAGAACTTATTAGATAAATGATAACTATGGTAAAATTGGTGAATTTCGAATTAACTTTCAGTTGCAATACAATATCACTTCTGAGAAACAGGTAAAATTTCGGCATTTTATGTCAAAACTCAAAATAATTACATGAATAATCAGTTCTGTCAGAACAGGTAGCTTAAAAAGCACAAATTAATACAACAATATTTCTATTATCTGAAAGAACAATTCATTCAGGCCCGTGTCAAATTACCTACACTGTAGGTTATTGAACTGAAACCTATCAGAAAGCAACTATTGTCCTGGCTATTACCACGAAGGGCGTTGGATTATATCCGACAAGTGTCAGTGCAGGATCCTCCACTGGAGTTATTCCGGAATATTCTGTTGTCGATACAACTGTGGCAATCGATTTTTAACTATTGGAACACACTTGCAGACCGGTTTTGGGCTGTTTGGTCACTCATCGGTGCAAGATAGTGTTTATCTTCAACATAAGGTCGATGATTTCCGATAATTGAAAATTGAAATACTTCAGAATATCATTCCTCGAACTATGCTGAAACAAACGACAAACAGCATGTTTGTCATCGCCCCATCTGCCTGTGAACGTGGTAGTCAGTGCAAGGTAGTGTCTATCATCAATATAAAGTCAATGATTTCAGATAATTGAAAATCGAATTCATTCAGAGTGTCAGTCCTCGAACTAAGCTGAGGAGACCAAAGACAAACAACATGTTTGTCATTGCCCCATCTGCCTGTGAACCAGGTAGTTCGACGAATGAATTCTGGTTTCGGTTCGATTTTCAATTATTGGAAATCATCGAATTTATGTTGATGATAGACACTACTTTGCACTGACGAGTGGCTAAACAGCATGAAACCGGTCTGCAAATGTATTTCAATAATTGAAAATCGATTGCGGCAGTTGTATAGCCAAGAACATATGCAGGAATAACTCCCGTGGAGAATCCTGCACTGACACCTGTCGGATTTAATCCAACGCCCGTTGTGGTATTAGCCAGGGGTCTAGGTTATATGAGACCTGCCTGAACAAATTGTTCTTTTAGATAATTTGATTTACAGCCAGTCTTCAAGTATGCCTACTGATTTTGTGAAAAAAAATTATTCCTAGGAAAATAATTCATATTTGAATATGCTAAATAATGTTTGTTTATGAGAACAAATTCACAATCGATGAATGAATAATTTTCTGTTGGTCGTTTAAAAGGAAATTTGAATATTTGTGTTTATTCATTTTCAGAGATCATCAGGTTTGATTTTTGTTCTTCATTTTCTATATGTAATATGTCAGACCTAGGTGGAATTGATTCTCTTCAGCTTGAAATGTCTTATATGTTCGGCGATTTTTGTTTTGAAATTTCTTGAAGTCACTTCTGTATAAACTTTGGGCATACTCCAGATGTTAGCTTGTGAACTACTGATTTTGTTGAAGTCTTTTTCATTCCATCCAATGATTTTCCTGTATATGTGAGAATATTGTAGATGTTAGTGTTAGTTTCAACGTAGAGCTAGTCATGGAATGAACTTATACTCTTTGAATATTGGAATGTCTGTATTAGCTGTTGATTTATGTTGATGAGGGTGATTGTGTATATATAGGTTGGTTTGTGTTGCACTGCGGAATCATGTTTTTTGTTGATTTTCGTAATAATTCTCAGGTCTAGAAAGTTCCATCAAATCACTAGTTGTGGCCCGCGGTTTCACCCTCGTAGAATTTGGTTTGTAACATTAAGTTTCGTAACAGACCACGTTGAACGGATGGTTATAATATTTTTTTGATAATCCAAAACTTCAGAATTCTAACTTCAAAACTTATGAACTTCAATACAATCTTTTAACTCCAATTTTTCCTTCTTATGGAATGGAAATTTCTGAATTTCTTTTCTGATGCATATTAACGCTATACAAAGAACCTACCTGCATATAAAAATATTCTTATAAAATATTGAATGACATCAGCAAACAAAAACTGAATGGATTAGAAGGAAATACATTAGTAGTTCTACTAATCCTACTCCTATTTATATTATAAATGCGTAGCCTGCGAAAAATGTCATTGCAATTGTCAAATATTCCATTCCTTAAATTATTCCGTGTCGGAAATCACACGTTGAATGGTAAGACCTCGTTAATCTTTAGCTCGCAGAAGTTTCGACCTCTGAGAGTTGTCGTTCATAGGGATGTGACAGCTGGTTTACAGAAAACCAGATTTTATTTATGTTTTTTACTTTTTCATGCCTGAAAAGCTTAACGGATTCAAATGAAAGTTGGTGTATACATAGACCATGATTTGCAGTAACACATAGGGTAGTTTTCCACAGAAACGCATGTAAAACAGCGGGAAATAGCTAGTATTGTATAACTATTTATTGATTGACTGTACATTAACGTACAGCCGAAGCTAACGAACCTAGAATCTTGAAATATCCAGGTAGGTTCTTTGTATAGCGTAAATGCACATCAATAAAAGGAATCAGAAATTTCCACCCCTCAATGTATGCAATAAAATCAATGTTTCCATGAACTCAAACCCGAAAGTATCTATTCAACCTCAAAATAACAACTACAATTCTAAAATTTCAACTTTGAAATCAGAATTTTGTTGTCAATCTTGAGAGTAAGAGTTTGAAGTCGGAATTTATAGTAAATAGTCAAAACTTCTAAATCGAAGTCAAAATTTTGACATACATACATTTCCATACTGAACGAAATGGAAAAACAAAATTCCTTCACTCTGTATGACATCAGCAAAGATTAATTCCTGCACTAATAATTTTCTTCGGAACATTAAGCCCACCCTTATCCCCATTACCACCCCATTAAAGTTAATATACCGCCAGCGCTGATACTCAAAATGTATTTGGACTACTTACCAATTAAATGGAAAACTAACCCGCACGGCCATTACACACACACATGTCATTCTCCACGTCGCCATCTGTATCATATTGAATTCTATCCCGGCCTCGACAATATCGCCTTGTTCCAGATGAAAAGTAATTATTTGTCACGAGATACTGGGAAACTAGGGGGCGTTGATTATAATTAAGGTAGAATGAGAACATTGGCGATACTGAAGAGGCTAGGAACTCTTGAAGGGTTTAAAATCTGAATTGTGTCTGTCAATGATCGATTTCATCTAATCATAGCAAACGAAAAATGCATGAAACCAATAATCAGTACATGAAAATATATTTTTATAAAGTAATACTTTGAGAAAATACAAAATATTATTAATAACTCAAAAAAGTAAAAAAAACATGCTTTGATATCAACACAAACTGAAATATAAAAAATAATTCTAAACTAATTGAAGACTGTGTTCAACATTGATAATAAGTCTTATGGCTTGATGTAACTAATGACTTTCAATAAGTGTGAAATCATAATGAATCAGAAACAATCTCAGGTGTACCACAGGAAAGTATTTTAGGACTCTTGATGTTTTCAGTGTTTATTTTCAATTACCCCACTTTTTCATCACATTGTGAAGTACATGTATACGCATATGATATACGGTTATATTTGTCTTCTCATAATACTGATACAGAAATTTGCGTGTCCAATATAAACACAGATTCTCACAAAACATTCCTATACTCGGACAATCATGGACTGAAAATCAATTCAAATAAAACTTTGGTCTCATGCATAGGGTCTCGAAGACAAATAGTAGAAAATCAGTGTAACTTTAGGCTCACTCTCGATAACGCAGACATTGACTGGGTAGACAGTGCTAAAAATTTTGGCGAAACCATAGATAGCTCTTTGTCTTTTCATGAACATGTGTGAAACACTTTCAAAGTATCATTCTTCAAACTCAAATCGCTGTACAAATTCAAGTATCAGTTATCGGAAGAAATGAAACTAAGGTTAGTTTAAACTCTTATTTACCCCCATATCGAGTATTGTTGTTCGGTATATTACAATAACAAACAGAAGTTACAACGTATACAAAATGCTTGCATGCGATTTGTATGCTGTATACCATATGGTAAACATGTCACGCAATTTTGGTTAAAAATGAAAGAGCTGAATGTGAGGTACAGAGTCTAATATTTGATAAACATTTTCTTGTTTAAGTTGCTTCAAATTGGAACACCTAGTTATTTATATAGTTTATCAAGCAGGCATTTTGACATACATTGTCAAATTGACATGGTCAATTTGATAATTAACTCATTCAACATACCTAGGCACCGAACTTCCAAATTTCAAGGATGTTTTTCTCATATAGCTTCTTATTTGAATGAAATTTTACTCCTTTCCAATCATAATATTCATCAATTCAAGACAGAAATAAAATGCTCACTGCTCAGTGCTAATTGAAAAGAAACACAAAATTCACAAAAAACAAGAATGATTTGTTATTTTTTTCTCTTCTCTATCATTGTTATGATAGTATATAAGTACTTTCATAATTATTTTTTAACACCCACAATATAATTTTTAGAAGGGGTGGAAGATAGCCTTTGGCTAACTCTTTTCCTTAGAAAGAGCTATTGATAAAATTGATGACACATTGAAGGATGTAAATGAGTACCTTATGGCAAATAAATTGAAACTGAATGAAATGAAAACTGAAGAATTATTCACTACAACAAAATATAAATGGAACAACCTTGATTTAAATGAAATAAATCTACAAATCGATAATGAAAACATTGAAATTGTGTCATGTATCAAATATCTTGGATACCAGTTAGATAATCTATCACTTTTTGGCAATCATCTCGATTATATAAAATATGTTAAAAAATACCTGAAAAACTATATTTGTTTGCAAGAATTTCTGGTAATTTATCCACTCAGTCTAAAATTACTGTGTACAATGCGATTATCCAACCACATTTTGATTACTGTGCTTCTATTATTTTCTTGTTTAATCTAAATCAAACATCTCAATTACAAAAACTTCAAAACCGCGGTATGCGAATTGTTCTAGAAGTGAATAGATTCACTGAAATCGGAATTATGTTAAATATTTTGCGGTGGCTACCAATTTTTTTACGGATGTATTACTTAAACTATGACATTTATATATAAAATTCTGAATAACTTATCACCCTCATATTTTTCTGAATTTGTTAGTTCAATTTCAGAAGTGCACAAATATGCCACAAAAAATCATACTAATTTGCATTTATGCAAAAAAAATAGAAGTGCCACGAATTCTTTATTTTTCAAAGGGTTTGATACATACGATAAATTACCAAATGAAATTAAATCTAGTCTATCATTGAGTATTTTTAAAAAACAGTTATTGAAATCCATTTATAATACTAAATAGAATAATACTTGGTAAGATAATATTATTAAATATTGTATTTGTATGTTATCTGTTTTTTATCATTGTATTGGAGCTGCACCTGTATTGCAATGTATTTTTAAAAGAATATATCATTATTTTTGGTTAAAAATTGTTATTTTCAATATGTACATTTTGAGTTTTTTTCATATAATTATTCCCAATTTCAATGTTAGTAATATGTTTTATATAATATTGTGCATTAAGATTACCTATTTCAGAAAATGTATTCTCCTTCTTATGTATTGATGTTTTTTATGCATAATAAACGATATTATTATTATTACTGGAGTTTTTTCGCAACACCAAACCGTTCTTTTCAACATCTCGATACGTGTTTCCATCTTGAAGAGGAAGATCAAACTGACCTTCCTCTGGAAGATGACTCTTCATAAACGTACGAAGTTTAAAATAGATCTGTCCGTTTAAAGTTAGTCAAAATCAATTCCAAAGGAGTCGGTTACAAATAAACATACAAGTGAAGCTGATAAAAGCGTATCAATAAAAATTGTATGAAACTTGAAGGAAAGTACTCAAATTTCGACTGAGAGAAAACGTAGAGCAATGTTCCGAAAAATCTCCACATAAGTACGAAACGGAAAGCCAGTGTGTATATAAACTACTGAATGGAATTCATTCTGTTTTGAATTTTTTTTATGTTTTCAACACGCTTTTATTAGCCGACACATTTGGACTCGATTTTGACTAACTTTAAACGGACAGATTGATTTTAAATTGTGTACACTTATCAAGAGTCTGTGAAACTACAATGATTTCATGAGTTCATCCCATTATCCTGATTAGGATCACCAGGCTTAAATAATTTCCTTAGACAGTATTTGGGTTTCGATCACCAAGTGATCATCTTCAAGAGGAAGATTAATCTCCCTTTGAAGATGATCACGTAGTGATCGAAACACGTGTCAAGGTAATAAAATAACGATTTGGTGTTGGGATAAATCTCCAGTAATATTCATACTACATCAAAGATTCCAAACAGTCCATCACAAGTGAATTGAAAAATAGTCATTTAATCAACTGGACATCGAAGTAACAGATGAACCGCGGCTAACATTACTAGTCAAGGCAGTGAATCTGTTTCTCTGCCGTGTGAAACATAATTTTTCTCCGATGGTTTGTCACAAAAAGGAAAACGGATTATCAAGCCAGTGGAGAAATATAGGAAAATATTCCGCACATCACCATAAATATCCACAACTATCGTTAATATTACAAAATTTGAACTTACATTTTTGTTATGTTCCGTTTTTGGAACATAACAAAACTTGAAATTATGATAAAATTAAAAAAGTTGTCTTTCTTTTCATAAGTATCTGCCTTTGATTACAGTAACTTTGTTTTTTAGTTAATTCATTAGACTTATTTTGTTCGGATGGTTAGGCAGAGCAAGATTTAAAAAAAAAGTAATTTTTTACTACCTATGCATGAATAAATAATTTTAAATGTTTATACATCAAAAGAGTCACTTCGATGATCAACAAATTTACTGAAATTAGCATTAAATGCAAATCAGAGAAAAAATACTTCATGAAATAATGATTGATATTTTCATTGACCTACTCAACAACCCCGATACTCTATATTTCACGGACCGCTTGTGCTCCATTCAACCTGGATCGCCGATAAGAATTTCAGTACCCTTTCCCAACATGGAACGAGAAAAAGCGATAATGTTGGGGTCGGAAAACAGGTGAAAGAGTGATTGTCACAAAGCTAGAAGGCTACTTTGAATCACGTATTTTATGATTGGCATTTGCATTTTTACGACTTCCACGAATAATTTCTAATTAGTTTGTTTCTCTTATCGTGTCAACGCCTTGACACTCCACCCTTCTTTATGTTACGATAAAAAAACTACTCAGTTCACACGCCTAGGATTCGTGTGATTTGAGTAAATTAGAAGATTTTATGTTTTTGTTTGAAAGCTTTCTCATCAACAATTCACCGAAGAATACTCTCCGAAACTCAACAAAAATGGTTCCAGATGTCACACTTTTTTTAGTAGATGGAAACAATATAATTAATCAATAGATAAAATGAACTGTACACTAGTGGCTTAAAATAAATAATATCAGGAGATCTTGTGAAATTGATGACTTGTTCATTTTGTGGAAATTCATGACCAATTAAATGGAATTAATGAAAACACTTTTGTGTAATTTTTTGCTTGCCAAACTTTGATGCTAGGGCTTGTTGGATCATTTCTGTGTATGACTCTCCTGGCTTCCTGAAACAACGTTCCCTGCAAGAGGCCGTCAATGGATGTCTCTCGAATACTTTCACCATCAATGCTGGTATTCCCCAGGCATCCATATTGTCTCCAACACTCTTTTTATTGTATATCAACGACTTGTTGGAAAAAAACAAGAATCTAATATACTGCTTTGCTGACCACACCACACTTGTCTCGTCATTCTATTTGGAATGCAACCTCCTGCTTCTCCGGCAGCAGGAGGTTTCAATGAGGATCCAGAAGTGATTTCGAATTGGCGTGAAAGTAACCATGTTGAATTCAATGCAACAAAAACACAGGCATCGGTTTTCTCCAAGAAGATAAATGCTTCCGAGGCGAATGTAATAATGTCAGGTCAGTCAATTCCGCTTTCTGCTTCGATGAGTTCGTTGGGGGTCAAAATGGACACCAATATGTCTTGGCACCATCATATCACTGGAATTGCAAAGACTGCTTCTCAAAAACTTGGAAAACAGTTACGAACCTGAAAACTATACAAACCTCAGCATTTTTTATGCTTTATAAAGTTCAGATCAAATCTTCTTTGTAGTATTGTTCTCATATATGGAGCTCTGCCCCCAAACTTATCCTGAAGTTGCTTGATTCTATCCAGAAAAGAGCAATCCGCCTGATTGGAGACGCTAACATCACGTGCAACCTTGATAGCCTGGAACAACGAAGAAAGGTTGGAGATAGATACTTTCTATAGATACCTTTACAGTAGGTATTCAAGTGACCTGGCACATTTGATTCCATCAAGAGCGGTACATATCAGATATACGCGACGGACTGTGGCTGCTCATCGTTTTGAGTTTCAACTCAGTATACCTCGAATTTCACTATTTAAGAACTCTTTCATCTGTGGAATAAACTTCTTGAGAACGTTTTTCCAAAGGGATTTAATCTTCAGCGATTCAAATCCATTGTGAATCGCTACTTTCTGTAGTGTTTGTGTTTTGTCCTTAAATGAAAAAATAAAAATTCCACTAGCTTTTTTATTTTTACGACAGGTTTCGAGTTTTATCCCATCAAGTATAAAAACTAACTAATACATTTGAAATCGAGAAACGTGGTTATATAGGGAGTATAATGGTCATGTATACCAATCTATTTTTCAGCATGCTTGTCCTGTTAACTCCTTTTTTCCTTGACGTTCAGATGACTGATTTCATTGACTTACTTCGGAGTGTTACTGAGAATGGGCTTGTTTCATGATTTTTGGTTTATAGTTCACTCGATAAAAATTTTAAACTGAAAAACAGTTTTTTCTCTCTGAATACCGTAGTTTCTCCGTAATTAATTATTAAAAATCGAATGAGGTAGGGTGGTGACGTCACGACCCTATTCCCGCTTCTTGTTCGATTGACCAATAGAAACAACAGAAATAATCAACATTGCCAAATCACAAAATTTACGGAGCCTATAATTATTAATTTGATTATAGAAGTGTATATGAACCCGTTATCGTTTTAATTAATGAAAAATTCTCGGCATGGAGTAAAATGTACACGATAAATCATGTTTGGAAATAAGTTCTATATCTAAAATCAGTACACAAAGTCAATAGATCACAAAATATTCACCTAAACTATGATTTTATGCATTATTTAATAATACACAGTTATGAAAATCGAAAAATAAAGCAAACTGGATGAAAGAATAATTTCAAATATTCAATTTATTCTACAATCCTCAATCTGTACACCTGCAATTTATTACAGAAAAAAAAAACGATTCCTACATACATACCTTTTTTTAATATAGCTAGTAAATTCAGGAGTTATAGGCTTGCTTGGGTAATCTGTTGATTCT
>WOGO01008633.1:0-10557 GCA_015342085.1 Leptinotarsa defecta
TCTTCCTCTTTGAAGATGATCACTTGGTGATCGAAACACGTGTCGAGGTGTTAAAAATAACGATTTGGTGTTGGGAAAAAACTCCAGTAATATTTAATATAAAAAGGTTGGAAATTAAAACGGAATTACCAGTACTTTTTGATAGTTTATCAAATATTTGTAATCTAAGCTCGAATAGATTACATTCAACGGAAAATGCTACATAATGCTGTCTAATGAAAGAAAGTATTCATGTAAAATACACTATAAATATTCACTTTTCAGCTCAAACTGGTCCCACAGTTCCATATAGAAACATTCAAGTCTATCAAAAATTCTATGGAAAGTGGAATTTGATTGTCGATTGCATGAAAAGATTATGTATAGATGTGCGTGAGATGTTTTTCCTATATATTCCAAGTTACCACGTATTTTTCGAAAATAGTAACAAAAGATCATGATTTTTAACTGAGATATAATATTTTATGATTGACCTTCGACAAATGAAAGCTGAGGGATTGGTATTGTATCTCTAGTTCAATTATTTGCTAGAAAGCATTATTTTAGGAATAGTATAATTTGCAATTGGATTGAACGATAGTGAAATATAAGATATCTCTTAATTTAATGGCAATAAACATTCAGAATAGCACCTATATTAAAATAGAAAAGTATACTACACCCTTAGAATCAATAAATGAAATACTAAATTATACATCGGCAACGCTGGAGCTTTACAAAAACGACGCGTCATGTTATAGCCTCGGATTCGAGAACGTTTCTGTTTTTGTGAACAATTATGATATTTTAGTACAGGATGTACCAAAATATCACAAACAAATCGACCCCAATCTCTTGAATCAAAAGAGGATCGCACACCGTAATGCACATAATGCTTCAAGAAAGACTGAATTAAGGTCGTAAAATTACCAGGCCCTATAAGACTGGTTGAGATCCTTCTGAAATCACATTCACGTCACTTCATGGTTTTCATATTCACTAATTCAAGAAAAATCTTGAGTGATGCTTAGGTTGATGACTTGGCATACCTCATTCAACTTAATCCAAAATTAACATCAGCTCATTAATAAATCCGTATTATCATTGACGAATGAACTGTAAGTTTGTTTATATTTTTCGAGTGTCAAATTACATAATTAGAATTCACCTTTATCGAAAATTATCATTGAGGAGTAATTTACAGCTTGAGTCAAGTTGCGCCAACAAACAAATAATTTCTAAGTTATAAATGATCTAGTTAAACAAAACAGTGAGGTTCGATTTTGCAAATATCTCAAAAACTATTGCAGATATTGAAAATTTGGAAAAATCCATAAAGGGCAGGAACTGAAAAAAGCCGTTTCCTGAAATTGTAAAAATGAATCGCTCGGCTTGTCCACGCAAAGCTTTGTTCAGACACTACAAAAAAAAGTTAACCAATTAATACAAATTTTGAGAAGAAAACAGGAGAATAGTTGAATAGAAAATAGTGAGATGGTTAAAACTGTTCATTGTAATATTCCTCTTAATCATACTTTTATCAATTACCCATTTCTCCAAATTGAAAACAAAACCTTGAAGTCTGGATGAGTTTTTTTCTTCAAGTTATTTATTGAAGACTTCAAAGAAAGTCTTCGCTGAAAAAAAAATCCAATATATTGAAACATTGAAAACATAGATGAAACATCAAACCATTTTTTTAAAATACTTTTTTCTAGCGAATGCGTTATTTTTAAAAATTTTCATTTCCAATCCTATGTTTTTTACCACTTGTATTTGTAACTAAATTTAATGCAGTTTCTTCCTATAAGGACATTTTCAAACGTATACAGTAATACAAACGTATATAATAATATTGTATACGTTACGTTATTGTATACGTATTGTTTACATTTGTAGGACGAAACTGCAGAAACGTTAGTTACAAATACAAGTCACCATGATCTCACACCACGTAGTAATGACTACATACATTAATTTATTTCCAATTTCATTGCTCCTATTCATATTTGTTGGTAAGTAGTGACATCATTTCACTTCTCTGCTAGATTTTGAAAAAATAATAATTTTTATTTTATTCATTTGTTCATTTAATTAAAAATTTGGTATTAATAAATAAAATTCAACACTTTGTTACTTTGAATTGTGATAAATAGAAAAAAATAGAATGAAAATTAAAACATTTTCTCAAACAAAATGCTACATTTCCATTTAATACTTAAAAAAAAGTGAAGGTTGTATATTTATGACATATTGTTCATTAAATGAGCGAATGAACTACAAAACAACAGTGAAATAATAATTTCTTACTGTTGACTACTGTTTTGTTTCCGGCTCATGCGCTCATGAGCTCATGAATCGTCGACCTTTTTAATTTTTTCTTCACACCACTTGACGCGAGCCTTTTTTTGAGTGATTGATAAATTATGGATTATCCAACGAGAACAACTTTTTTACAAATGGTCATGCAAAATCGAATGTATTAAAGTGAAACTAATGTGCAACGATGCTTCTATCTAACAGTATGTCACATGATGATCTTGCATTATTAGTCCACGCACTGCATCGATGTTTTGTGGCACAACAACCGATATTGGACGACCTTCACGGAATTCGTCGGCGACCGAACTTTGATCACGATTGAATTCACTATACCAGTGATATACTGTGGTTTTTGATTGTGCTCTATCGCCATTTAAAGAACCAAGTTGTGAAAAATAATTCAACGAAAACCTTCTCTTGAAATTTCCATTTTTTGGTTAAAATGATTTTCTTTAATTTACTGTAAAAATAACAAATAGTACCTGTATATCAAAACGTTGTGAGTACGTTTATACTAAAAAATGTCGAACTTTATCCACATTGGTGGAAGGCTTCTGGTTGTGTCAATTATGGCAGTTCTGAATGAAACAAATATGTGTGAAAATCTCAGGAGTATTCGTGCTTCTTTAGCAGTATCTCACTTGAATAACTCACACGAGTGTAAGGAACCATACATTGAAAGGTAAGAACTCGTTAATCCTTAGCTCGCACAAGTTTCGAGTTCTGAGGGTTGTCGTTCGTAGGGGTGCGGTAGCTGGTTAACGGAAAAACAGATTTTTTTTAACAGTAACCTTTGTAGTGAACTAACGGAATATTTTTTATAATTGAGCGAATAGCAACAACTGCATGTTGAAAAGATAACACAAATTCGGTCATGATTGATTCAGTAATGAGCTGAGGATTGCTATAAAGGATTAAGGAATATTCACACATCTTACGAATGTAACATTATGAAAACTGGATATGTTAAAAACATTGCAAATTCATGTTCCAAATCTTGGAATTGCAACATTCTTACAAGAAATTGTTTATGAGAATAATTGACAAGTTGAAATAACGTTCAAATACTTCTCATTTCGATATAAATGTTTTCAATACAATTATATAACATAACACAACATAACAAAAAATTTTCTGATTGAGTCGGCCGTTACTTGATGAAGATTCATAGTAATTCCATGAACTACACCTCACGATTTTATCTCAACAAACTTTATTTGAAAAATATGTCACGGCATTTTTCGCTAACACAGTAGCTTTTTCATCAGTGATTTGAATACTACAAGTTGCTTCTCACGCTAATATTTATATACCACAGGTAACTACAATTGCGACTACCTTCATGAAATTACCTAAACCTTCACAATATGATTTGAATATCTGTATTTGTAGAGTAGGGAGGGTGAGACCTACAGCACTTGGGCCACGTGTGACACTTCCTTCGAGGAATTGTTCTCCTAAGTCATCGTCCATCCTGTCCTTTCCAGGAAGTTGGACAGATCACTAGGGAAATCTCCTTTATATTGGCAGGTATAGGCCAAGGTCCCCGAATACACACTCTCTTTGGCAACCTTGAGGTGTCTCACGAAGATTTTGGAAGGTGCATTACCATCGTTACGCGGCTTCTTCAACCTTCTTGGGATTCCCTCCGTGGAGGTGCACAAGTGAGAAAGCTTTCCTGCAGGGGCAGCCGGTTTCTTGCCTTTATTTAAGGCGGAGCTCTTGGCATCCGCCGCTGTAAGTGCCCTTGCTGCTGGAGATGGAGTGGGGTGAGAGAAGGGTGCACTTATAGTTGCTGCCACTCATGCCTCCTTCGCTCTCTTTCTACTTTTGGCCTCGGCCATGCAAATGCCCTTACGCCTTGGCCTTTGTATTACATCACGAGGTGATCTACTATCTCCAGCCTCATTCCAAGCGCTAGATTGGGGTGGACATTTCTGTTCTTCTCCAGTCACCGCCTCAGATTGAGGTGAGTACTTCTGTTTAGCTTCGGGATTGGTTTTTGTTTTTGTTGTTTCTGTTTTTGTGTTTGTTTCATTCATATGTGTTCCCACGAGCAGCAAGGGAAGAGATGGTCACCCCGCATTACCAGAGGTAGGCTGATTACAATGAGGTTTCGCCCAGTTCCCCGAAGGGATCGTTCGTAACCGCATATCACCCTGCGGCCATTCAGCTCTCGGCACGATTCCTTACACCTTAGCTTGGGTAGGCTGGTCCACGGTGGCATATTTTGCAAACGCTTTTGAGGAGTTTTAGTTCCTCCCACCCGTGATTTGGACTTTTTTCCTATTTACATAGTTCATATGATGTTCCTGAATTCGATTACATAATGTTCTTCCAGTTTGACCAACGAAGACCTCAAAACAGCCAATCGATAGATATTTCATACTTTGAAGTCACTTCTTGAAGAAATGAAAAATCTTTTATTATTTTCAGGAATGAGTTTAAAAAATCCTTTCACTAAAATGGGTCTTGACTACATAAGTAGTTTCGTGATTACAATAACACACTCACTCGAAAACAGCTACTGTGTGATTTATTTTTTCAATTATAGTACAAAAAACTATCCAAAGATATTATATTTTTTAAGGTCCCCATTGTGACCCAATCAAATTTCGAGTAGTTTTCAAAAATTTTGGGAAATTTAGTTTGTATATATAATATTTCACTATGACTTCACTATTACTTCACTATGACTAACATTATTTTGGAATTGAAGATCAGAAGAATTTTGATATATGAGTACGTAACATTTCAACAATTGTTTTTCTATCTTTTCCAGATAAATCTACCATCTCAAACCCTATGGACCAATATGGTGAGTAATACACTCAACAATTAACCAAGAGCGTAGGTAATTGTTTTCTTTTACCGGTAACAGCGCTGGTATATTTTTTACTTTGTACCACAATAACGTATAGCCACTATCTCCTCAACTATCTCGCATTCGCCAGTATAGGTATCTATGCAATTATCTACCGATTAACATTTGTTGTACGTGGTAATGTTAACAAACCGCTGATGGAAGAAATCTAGTTAGTTGAGAGTTTTTGCGCCATCTGGAGCAATGTGGTAGGTGTAGAAATGCTTACGGGAAAAACAGGGCGATTCTTGGGAGGGGTCAGTTGAATGAATTAAGAAAAGCATAAAAATCATTATTCTGGGTGACGACTAATTGAATGATACTCTCGTCTACAAATTCGTTCAAAACATTCCTACTCACAATATTTATTACTAACCCAATAGATTTTTAGTTGAAATTTAGTTTATAAAAAGTCTATTCCTGAAATGTATGAAAATAGTTACCAGTAGTTATTTTATAGGTTTACTGTTTGCGCATGTTTCAAAAGTTTTGATTGTTTTTGTGAGTCTACTTTAAACTGTAATATCTCAGTCCATACTTTTTCAATTTGATCGAAATACGCGCCAATTGAATCAGTGTACTTTTTCCAACGTAACACGAGGCGATTCATTCCATCAGCATGAAAATTGAGTCCTCGGGATGCGATGAAGTCGACGAAGGCATTTTTGTCTGTTCCTGATTGGCGAAGGTTCCACCGGTGAGTTATCAAAGTGCTTAAAAAGATGGTAGTCGATTGGTGAGAGGTCTGGGGAGTATGGTGGGTGACGCAGATCTTCGAAGCTCAATTCGTTTAGTTTTAGGATGGTAATTTGTGAAACGTGCCAACAAGCGTTGTCGTGGAGCAGGATAGAACCTCTTCTGTTGACCAGTGTTGGCTGCCGCTGACATAATTTTCGATACATTTTGTTGATTTTCTTACAATAGGTCCTTGTTGTGATGATTTGGCTCGGTAAATCACACTAGCCGCTGCCACCATACAGTAACCATGGTCTTTTTTGATAGGTTTTCGCCTTTGGGAAGTGCCTGGGTGGTTTATTGGTCTCAACCACTATCCTGAACATCTCCTGTTGTTGTACAGGATCCACTTCTCATCACACGGGATGATTCGATCCAAAACCGGATAGTTTTGGTGCGCAAAAGCAAAGAAGAACAGACCTCGAAACGTGACAATTCACGTTCATCATTAAAATCGTGGAGCACCCAACGTTTGTGATATGTCAGTTCCCACGAAGGTCCTCAAGTCCTCGTCTTGAATTACTGTAAGTAGTCTACTTCTGGGCTCATCTTTGTGGGGGTACGAAATTTCGTTAACCAACGTCGAACAGGGTTCATTAACACTATCCTTGCCAAACGCCTGGTTAACTTTTCGGGCTGTTTCGGCAGCACTTTGGTTCAATTTGAATTTGTAGAGGAATATGAGCTGAAAAGAGGCAAAAAATCAACTAACAGCATCAATGTATAGAGTACAAAATTCTCCATCGATCAGTATATACCACGATACAGTAGAATGAACATTTATTGAGATTTGGAGATACAAAAACACATGACACTGAAACGGACAAAACTTTTGAAATAACTAATATTTCACTGTGAATCATGAAATCTCTGTACTTTGTGAGGATTTCAAAAGTTATGTCGGTGAAACTTCAAGGCCATTGAAATTGAAAAAGAATGAACATCAAAATTACATTAGAAATATGAAATTGATAGTATGAAAATAATTATCAGAATATATTTTATAATCCAACGGTGACCAGTGGGTTCAATGTAATGAGACGAAAATGTTCGCTAATGAACCGCATGCTAATAGGAGTGGGAAACTATTTACAGAGATATGTAGATCATGAACAGAAGTTTTGTTCAGATACAGACAGGAATTTCGTATGAATGCCATTAGGTACTGATATCGTAACATGAGTAAATTTAACTCATCCGTGGCATGAAGTTTTAATGTTGAGAGTGAACTGAATACTTCATTTTGTAATGTTACCCAAATTGGTGCTGAAGACCTATTGATACCATTGTGTGGAATATATGTGTGGAATATATTATCGTTCAGATTTCCAATTTTCCATGACTCTGGCGCGTGAATCAGGCTGATTTTGATCAATGGCATCAGTTATGTTGGCTTTGAGGACCGCTGCGATTTGTGTCTTACTCGCATACACCTGTAACTTAAGAAAACCCCTTAGGAAAGAGTTTAACGGGTGAAATCGCATGATTTTGTGATCAGTTCACATCAGCTCCACGTGAGATGACCATGCCTTCAAATCGCTCGTGCAGAATATCCAATGTAGCATGAGTTGTGTGACACGTAGCGCCGTTCTGGTGACACCACATGTCGTTGGTGTCAAGCTCATCTATTTCAGGCTGAAAGAAGTTGGTAATAATCGACCTAAAGCACTCGCCGTTGACGGTGATGGTCTGGCCAACGAAGTTCTCAAAGAAATATGGACCAATGTCGTCGCCAGCTGAAAATCCACACCAAACAGTGACTTTTTCGGTGTGCATTGGACGCTCTTGGATCTCATATGGATTGGTATCTTTCCAAATTCGATTATTTTGATTGGTCACTTACGTCACTCACCCATTCATTCATAAATGAGCCTCATCGCTGAAAAAGATTTCTTGATGAAAATTAGGGCAACTGCTCCAGACCCCATTCAGCAAACACAGTTCGTTGTCTATGGTCTTTTACCTTCAGTTCCTGGGTCAGTTGAATTTTGTACGGGTCCAGGCCCAAGCCACGACGCAAATTCCGCCAAGTTATGGTTCGCGAAAGACCGAGTTCTTATGAGCGAGGCGAAATCGACTGCCTCGGATTCTCCTGCATACTCTCACAGACAGTGGCGATGTTTTTGGCTGATCTTGCGTTTCGTTAACATACGGGTGTTGGTCGATCGTTTACTGAACCAGTGGATTCAAACTCATTCACCACATTGCGAATAGTTCTCTCGGTAGGACGATTATGGCGACCATAAAATGGGCGAAGCGCGGTATGTTGCCAGAAGAACACACGCATTTTGATAAAAAAAACTTATCGTTTGCACGTGATGTTGAATGCTCCATCCTTTAATGGTGATTTAGCAAAACAGACTGAATGAATGACAGATGTAGCTTCAACAAGATGGCCGTTATTAATTGTCAAAGTTCGGAAATCCCTGTTGGAAGACTATAGCATATTGTGTAGCGTTCCTCTTAATGATATTTGATTCAATTTCATAACGAATGTTTGGAGTAGGTACATACTGAATGGGAAAAAGTGATTTTGTATAATTCAATGTTCATATAGAAATAACTGTTTCGGAAGTACATTTTGTTTCGTGTAAATCGATATTTAAATGCATTTTTCCTTCGTTTGGAAGAAGAAAGCTGAAACCTACCTTTCCAAAAACCTAATTTCTCCTAAAAATATAACCCTTCAAATTTGAGTGTACGTTCCATTCGAACAGAAATGCACGAAAGTTGCAAGAATATCAGAGTGTCATTATGCCCAATTCTCATTACGTTGAATTGTCTTAATATCGCTTCATGGAATATGAAATTTCCATATTTTGATAATATTAGTGGAAAGTATGAATTTTGACAGTTTTACCGTGATATTTCTTTTCTGTGACACCTAGTACATTTTGATAAATTTTCAAGCAGTATGAACGAAGTTTGTAGAATTGATGTAGTAAAACTCTGAACGTAGATAGCATTCATTGAATATGGAATAAATGAGGGAAATACATTATTTATTGCTATGAATTAACATTCTATATGTTGCATATTGCATCAAACAATGCTGTTCCAAGTATTCAGACATAACCATCTGGAAATTGCGCGTAGCGCATGTCTCACAATTATGATTTGTTGCCCACAAAAGTCACGTAAATACTGTCCGCATGTAACGAGAGAAGTTCTTTAATGATTTCCCTTGCAAGATGTTCGTGCTATCTTTCAATAGAATATCTTGATTTTCAAGCCTTTCAATAATATTTACCAACATTACCACTTGTAGATAAAACCCACTGCAGTGATTTCGACGTGTCTGATGCTTCTATGAACTGTCAGTAACCTCGGGATATGTGTTTACTTAACAAATTAAGCTGTTCGAAAGTACACACCAGGTGTTGCCTCATCTTGTTCTTCATGATGTGGCGAGGTTTCGTCTAATTGAAGGAAGTCAAGCTGATTTCATATTTACCGCATAAAATGATTGATTAAATTTTACATTACTGTTACTTTTAACTCAAATCAATTAACTCCAGTTTTTTTTTTAATTTTAAGAATGAATTATCATGAAATATACATTTTGTATAATGACCCTTTATGAAATCATGTAGAAAACGATTATTTGAAAATACAGTGGAAGCATACTACCGCATGAACTAAATAATACATCAACAAAAAATGAGTTTTTCTCAAAAAAATTGCAGAAGTCCCAAAACAATAATCCCAAAACTTTGAACATTAACCAATACCAAATATGAGAGCAGATCAATAGCTTTGGTCTAAGTGAATTTTGCCTCGCTATCTTCATTTTATTGAATTTTCTAGAATGAGGATCTAGATAAAGAAGAGAACTTTATTGTATTCACAGTACTATGTGGGTGAGAGATGAATATGTCTGTGTAAAAATTAGCATCCTCGCTTATAGTTTAATAGATATGCAACCATATTTTTCAAGGCTCGTCACAAAGTAACTTTCTCAAAATGCCTTTTGAATAATAAAAGAAAACAAAATCACCACATCTTTGTCCAGACAGGAAATACATTTCTTGATAGGCGAAGGGACGAAATCAAAAATGTCGTCTCTTTCTAAGACATTCTAGTAATTTCAACAATAGTGTTCAAAATGAAGCTTGGATAACTGAAATATCTGCATGTTGAAATAATAAACTTCGTACCGCAAAACTGAAAAAAAAGTAGAAAGGAAATTTCCGATCCCATGATACGTATGTAACTTTTCTGTGTTTCAATTCATTCACAGTGACCACCAAAATTTTGTTACAAAGATGAAAATGATCAATATGGACCTGAATAATGCTGAAACATTATATGTGCAAAAAAAAATGCGATTCATTTCCAACAGGAGTACCCAGTTACAGGAAATGCTAATTTTACAGAGTATATATGAAATAAATATTGAAAGTAATGGAATATAGAAATGTATAAAAGTAAATGCTATAACACAGTATATATAAGATATTCGTGTACGTAGAATTTCAAAAGAGGAATGAAAAATTGAGTATATAATACAAAAAGTTATAAATCATGCTATGTAGCGGTACTGACAGAAATGTTATTTATAGTATTACTGAAAGTGATTGTGGATACATGATACCAAGGCATTCAGAGAGTCGAAATAAATATCGCAATGTTCACAGATTTTATTGAAGGTACTACAC
>WOGO01008634.1:0-10556 GCA_015342085.1 Leptinotarsa defecta
TAACAAAATAAGCTTAAGAACTACTAACTAAAATAAAACAAAACAGTAAATATAAAAGGAAACAAAAAAGAAATCAAATAAATTATCACAATTTTTAAAATGTATACAAGTACCTATAAATTAAGTTACCCAATACCTAGAAATTAATCCGGCTGTGAGAAAAAGTAGGCCCTTATCTCTTTGGCATTTGTTTTAGTAAAAAGATCCACGGTGCTATTTTCAGTTAAAATGTTGCAATGATTTAGCATACGGGTGATTGGCGAGTTATCAGAAAGGCCGATAAAGAATATTCTCTTGTCCTGTCTACGCAGGTTTACCTTAGGCACCAACAATTTTACATAGTTGACCAGAGATGATCCCTTGTACTTTACATTATTAATTATATAGTATACAAAAAGAACATCCTGTAATGCACGTCTGCTCTGTAAAGTAACAATGTTAAATTCCTTGAGCATGCTTCTGTAAGACACCATAATGGGATAGCAGCCATAAATTTTGACATAAAGATATCTAAGAAATCTTTTTTGAACTTTTTCAATCAAATCTGCGTTGGTCTCTCCCTGTGGTGACCAAATAACAGAAGCATACTCAAGATGAGGTCTAACTAGAGCATTAAATAACTTTACAATACACCCAACATCTCTAAAGTTTTTTGTATTTCTAATAACAAAACCAAGAATCTTATAGGCTTTGTTGACAATATATTCATAGTGAGTGTTGAATTTGAGGTTACTTTGAAAATAAACACCTAAGTCCTTACACTCAGACTTACGCATAAGTGGAACATTTTCTACTTTGTAAGAAGCAGAAATATAGTTAATTTTCCTTGTGAATGTTATAACTGAGCACTTATCGATATTTAAGAACATTTTGTTACTTTCAAACCACCTGCAAACCGAATCAAGATCTTCCTGCAATTTCATGCAGTCTTCTAGGCACGTTATTAGCTTAAACAGCTTAAAATCATCTGCGAATATAAGGCAAAATGAGTGTAAAATGCAGTGAGCTAGGTCATTGATGAAAATTATGAAAAGAAGTGGGCCCAAGTTACTACCCTGTGGCACCCCAGATGTTACAGAAAACCTGTCAGATAATGACTGCCCCACCCTGACTTGCTGATATCTGTCAAGCAAATAAGATTTTATAAATTGCAGAGCTGCCTCAGAAAATCCAAAATCACCAAGTTTCTTTAATAGTATGTTATGATTAACTTTATCAAATGCCTTTGCACAATCAGTCATAATTGAATCAAGTTGCTCCTTTTTATTAATAGCTTCAGCAGCAGATTGAGTGAATAAAAAAAGGTTCGTAGCTGTAGATCGATCTGGGAGAAAACCGTGTTGTTGTTCTGCAAATTTAAATTTAAAATGAGTGTAGATGTCATCATAGATGATTGTTTCGAAAATTTTAGCCAATGTATTCATAATACTTATTGGCCTGTAGTTTTTAACTTGATTTTTGTCACCAGATTTAAAAATTGGTGTAACAATTGACATTTTTAAAGCAGAAGGAAACACTTTACATTTAAGAGATTCATTAAATAGATAAGTTAGAGGTTGTACAAGAAAGTCAATACATCCCTTATAAATGTATGGAGGAATATTGTCCACACCACAGCATTTTTTTGGTTTTAATTTCTTGATACTGTTTCTGACTGTATCCTCAGAGATATTGGAAAAAGTAAAATGCCCTGTCGGGCCCCAGACATAATCGTTATCAGAGGGCTCATAGACTGAACTAAAATATTGTGCAAAGGCATCTGCTATACCCTTTGGCTCTATTTTTGGCATATTCTCATAATGCATTACCTGAGGAATGCCACTTTGCTTATTTTTAGACTTAATAAAGGACCAAAAACTGCTAGGATCTATACTAGCATTATCCTCTACAAAACGCTGATAATTCAGATACTCAAGCCTAGTTTGGACTTTGATCTCTTTCCGGAGAGTGCTGTACTCATGTTGTAAGTGTGGGCATGTATTATTTCGATTTTTCTTATGTAGATTATTTTTTAGCCTGATTTTTCTTATTAAATCGGTTGAGAAATAGTTGGGATAATTGGATTTGTCATTAGAAGACCTAACTAGTTTTTTTGGTATAGCTACATCAATGCAAGAAATCAATTTTTCGTAAAAGACCTCAAGTGCGTCGTTGATATCCCCACTAAGTGACAAATCATCCCAATTTATACACCTAATTAGATCATACAACAAACGAAAATCCCCCCTTGAATAGTCATAAGTGTGAGATGTCTGAATGTTATTATTGTGTGTTGGATTTACTTTAATTTGCATTAAAAAGTTTAAAGCAGGATGATAGAAATCCTCCAAGACCAAGGGACTATCACATCTACACAAATCAGAAATATCAATATTGCCTATCACTAAATCTAATTTCCTAGTCATGGAGTTAATCACAGTATTACTCTCTTTAAAATTGCACATATTTAGGAAGTGGTTTAAAGACTTACTTTTCTCACAGCCGTTGGTTGTGTAACCAGGGATATTAAAATCTCCTATCAATAAAACATTAGCATTGCTGCAGACTTATCTTATGACTGATATATTTTTTTAAACTACTGACTTAAGATATGCTTTGTCAATAAGAATTTTTGTTTCTCAAATAGTGAAGAATAGATCTTTCTCTTCTTTCATAAATGGCTCAAGCGGTAAAGTGTTACTTTCACTAAAATATTGTGGTAAACTTCAATTCATATTCAGTGTCTAATTTATTTCAATGAGAAAGTGAATACAAAAGTAATTCTAGTTTACATAATCAAGTGAAACATTTATAGAAAAAAAATTACTATAATGGGTTTGGTTGAAACACTATTTATAATATGTATAAATGGTTTTCTCATCAATTGAATATAAGCAAATGACTGATAACATGTTGCCCTTGAAAAATCTGGGCAAATCCAACACACTGAATAAGTAAGCGAGATGACATCTCCCCTTGTGAAGACTCCATCTGGCGGATAGACAAAAGACTAAATCCATGAATACAGAAGATAAAAGAGGCCACCCAAAGCAGTCAAGTTGCAAAACCGAGCTGCAGAATAAAATTCTTCCTCGTTCACTTCGAGACAACTGGTTGAAACCAGAGTCCAAAAACAAAGCATTCATGATCCAACACCAGCGAGTGATATTTTGACTCGCCACGGATCTCATCAGTGGTGTTGAGAGTGAACCAGAAATGCCCCTCTGAACTCATTTCTCTTCGAAAGACAAACCTGATTTTATCTTCTTTTTTGTTCACGAATGCTTTGTTTTTAGACTCAGGTATCAACTAATTACCTTGCAATGAAAGACAAGAGAAATCTTGTCCAGCAATCAATGTCAGAGGTTTGCTTCGCAAGTGACCGACTTGATGAGTATTTTTTACATTAGTCCAGGAAAAGAATCACTGATTCTTCTAGGTCTCTTTATTTGTTCCTAAAACCACTGTTATTATTATCTTATGTACAAACATATACTTTCATAGTCGTCGAACAATGAATTTGTATTAGATGAGCTATAACTCAAAAGCTGCTAAGCTAAAAAAGACACATCAAATCTTTTAAATATTCAGTATATTATTTTCAAAAGTAAATAAGGCATGAATACAATGCACTTCAACCTGTTTTCCTCTTGGTACAGAAACGTGGTTTTGATAATGTTGACAATGCGCTATTCCTGAATCATTCTAAGAAAGCTTTGTATTACGATTTCGAAAAATGCATAGTTGAAACCAAGTTAGTAAAAAAGATACCCCATCTCACCTCTGGATAAAATTCCATTGCTGAAGTGGCTGTGAAATTTCATAAAAGAACTTGTGACCTTCCAGAAGAAACAGTGATCCCATTCATATATTCTATTCCCATTTATAAAAAATAAATTAATGAACAGGAATCTTATATGTGGAATTTTCTTTGAATAACATAATACACTTCCACTAAAAGTCAAAAACTACAATGGCTACAACCCATACAGTGTTGCCAACTAATAACTAATAAAACTATGAAGTCGCTACACATGAATCAAAATTCCGCCACACTGCATTATATTCCGCTACGCTTGTATGTCTGACGCAATCAGTTGGCTCATGCGCCCTATTCAAAATTGAATACCACAGAACTTACAGTTTGTAGTTTGTGTACCATTCAGATACCACCAAACTGAACTGTAACTAATTTAAGTAATCAGGATCATGATAATTTTCAACCGCGAAACTCAGTGGATGGTACCTAATTTTCTGAGTTTACAGCAGTTAATTTTTGAAAGCTGTCGTCTCGATCAACTATTTCTTAGCTTGAAAAAATGATTTTGAAAAGTATAAAAATCAATTTGTTCACGTACATATAGTCACCCTGAGCTCTTGAACGATCATTCGAGTCGAGACGATTATTATTGGAGTCCTTGGTGGAATGATACCCTCTCTACTCTCGACTCTCAAAAAATCATACTCTCTTGCCGCTCTAAGGCAAAAATCTTAGTCGCACAGATGCAGAAGGCTGTCATTCTCGGCTCGCTGCGCTTGCCCAGATCACATGATTCTCGGACCCAATGATCACTCACCCCACGGTGTAGGGAGTTGTCATTGACTGATAATGCTGGCGCGCCCTCCCGAATGTATCGGGGCTTCGGGGAATACGGTCTGGCCAGCGCACACTACGGTGAAAAAAAATGTTTATTTTAGAAAATGTCACAATTATTTGTATACAAAGTAATTAAAACATGTAATGATCTTCAGTAGATCTTCAAGTAACTTTTTGATGTTTCTATAAATTGCTTGCTACTAGCAGACTGTCTAACAAGTAGTGGGAAATGTTGAGAATATGAAGTAATGCAATTATCCACTTGTTCAGTTCTTCAAAATATCGGTAACGTTGCTAAAATGGCGTTTATAGATATAGACTAAAATTATTATTTTCTGAAAACGGTTCTCTGTGACGGATTTCGACGTAGTGCGAAATGTTGAAGATATGAAGTATTGTAACTATTCAGTTTTTCAGTTCTTCAAAATATTGGCATCGTTGCCAAACTGTCAGTTTTTATAAAATATTTTTGAAATACTCTTTATTGAAGTGAAATCATTCAGCCAGTATATGAAGTAAGTTAAGAAAGAAAGGTTATGGTTTTCTACTTCTCCATCTTCCTACAAAAAATGTGGAAACTTCCAATAGGAAACATAGGATGTATATCATATCATGCAAAGTAACTTTCAGATACAAACCGAAAGAAAAAGTCCTTTCGAAACAATTATTTTCATATTAACATTGAATCAATTGAAAGAAAATATACCTACTTTCGAAATAACTACTTTTATATGAACATTAAATTATTCGGTGTGTCATACACTATTATTATCATTTTCTGAATATGATTATTTGTGATTTTTCTTATGTATTACGGATGCTTGATGAACATCTTTAACGAATTGAAGTAGGTAATAATTTATTGTGAGAAAACTCTAATGAAAACGCTTGTGAAATCTATAATACAAGTTCTTGATACGATTTTCCATACAGTGCATATAATGAGCGGACATAAACCGTTCTGAAATGATTAGTTGCATTTCTGTAAAATTTTCAAAGTTTGGTTTTGTGAACAAACATCCAGTATTCTTGAATCGTATCAATGATATCTCAATGCTACCGCACTTCGAGTTCGAATTTCTGTTCATTTTTAAAAATTTTTGCGCTATCAAAAAATTCTTCACAAATCTCCTCTAAAGTGCTAAAGTGAGTTGAACGCATTTGAATGTATTACGCGTATGAGCATCACATTCGAACTTGATGTTTTCACATACCGATAAGATTGTGTTATCTGTCCCGAACTGACTTCGCCATGTTCTTGTAGTCTATAATACGAGCAACTTCCTGTATTTTCATTTCATAATTCAATTCATATTATTCAACAATCATATGTGATTTCTATTTAACATATTTCAGTTTCTGACAGGTGTGAAGCGTGATTTTTATTTTAGTTATTTTAATTTCCATAGTTCATTTTGTGTTTGAATTTTGTTTACTGATCTGACCTTAGCGAAATGAAATATAAAGTTGACATTATCGTATACAATTTTTGAAGGGTAATATAACATACAATGAGCTAGTGGCCATTCAGTTCAATGACAATTTTTACGACAAATTGGTTGAACAAATTCGTAACAGAGAAGAGCCCAAGAAAAAGAAGTGGATTTTTCAATTAATCTAAAGAAATTGAAATAATCTGAAGGATTTATTGGAGAAAATCGATTCAATTACATGACAGTGCCTCCAAAAATTTTGGAAATTGCTGATTGATTAGAACTGGCCGATACTTGATAAAAATCAATATTAGAAGTAACTCGATACGCATTATTGTATAATTTTCACTATAAAGGGTTTAAAAAACCGCCACCGGTTTTGTGAAAGCCATTATAGTAAAAACTATAGAATAAAGTATATTAGTTAGTTTCAAAAATTGCGCCGAAATATTCTCAACGTTCACTTTGACCCACCTCTTCAGATGGATCGTATTGAGCTTGCCGCGAGCGAAAGTAATGACGTCATGAATGACGCTTAGTGGAACGCACGGAAGTAAGCACTGTTCTGTGTTCTGTGCCACGTGCCACGTGCCACGTATGCGTATTGCATTTATGCTGTGATTTGTGATTTTGCATTGCAGACATTTTGGTTTTTGATTTTTGTGTGTTATAACTTCCAAATTAAATTTCATATTCAAGATTCCCGTTCTTTATTTTTTCTGAATAGTGTAAATAGAATATATGGAATTTGATCACTGCTTCTTTTGGAAGATCAAGTTCTTTTGTGAAATGTCACAGCAACTTCAACAATGGAATTTTACCCAGAGGTAAGATTGAGTATCTTTTTCAGTAACTAGAAAATGTATTTTATTTGAATATAGAAGGCGGCTTTTCTTTAGTTTCAACTATGCATTATTCAAAAAACTATGGAGCTAAATTTTACTTTATGGGATACTGGTAGGTAGGGATACGGGATATGGTAGGAATTTAGAACACTTTTAATTTTTTGTCCGACTTCATTAGTTTTCGAGATATAGCCTGTCAAAGTTTGTATGACTTTATATTCTACCTTTTTTTTTTTAACAAATGATTGAAATTCACATATTTTTTTATTTAACACAACTTTTTCCTTATCATCGCACCTTTTTCTATTCCTTTTTCAGTCACTTATTGTCGAGTTTCCTGAAATTAGAATGGAATTCCATAATTTGTCAGGTGCACACGAATTGCTTTCTATAAATTGCAGTAAGTTTCACTATTCGAAAATACGTTCTTTTTAGAATTCGGAGGTCAGGTTAGATGTTGAGGATACATAGTTTTTTAAAATTCTAAATTAAGGATAGACCGAGTTAGGTTAGGTTGAGTTAGCACATGACAAATTATGGAATTTCCATCTAATTTCAAGACACTTGGCAATAAGTGAATGAAAAGGGACAGAAAAAAGTGCAGTGATATGGAAAAAAGATGTAATGTATTCCTGTTTCACTTCCAATACCACTGATGATATATTTGTGGGTCGAAACAGCAATGTCTTTGGTTGGATTATGAATGCTTTGTTTTTGGACTCTGGTTTCATCCAGTTGTCTCGAAGTGAACGAGGAAGATTCTGCAGATGAATGTCTCGAAGATCAGTTTTGCAACTTGATTGCATTGAGTTGTCTCTTTTATCTTCTATATTTGTCGATTCAGTCTTTTGTTTATCTGACAGATGGCCTCTTCATAAGAGGAAATGTCATCTCCCTTACTACTCATTCACTGTGTTGGATTTTCATAAATTTTTTAATAGTAAAATTCATTTGCCTATATTAATTTTTACAAATTAGAAAGTGTTCAAGCCAAACTCATTAGAGATTTTTTTCAATAAATGCTTGATGTGATTCTGTAAATTGACATTTTTTTTATCTACTTGCTGATTGAAATAAATCAAACACTAACAGTTTTTTCTTAAAATTGAGAAGCTGGATTATTTTTATGTTGCGCTCATGACTTTGAATGTAAGGTTTGTTGAGATGTACAAGTAAAGTTAGCAATATCGTGATGTCACATTCAGTTGTACCATCTAACGGTTTATAAAAACTTGAAAGGTAATCTTCGTAATATTTGATACTTAAGGAGCTCTATATGATAAAAAAATCAATAGTCCAGTTGCTTGAAATTTTCAACATTCCTCTGTAAACACTAATGGATCTCCTACATGATCAGTTTTGCTTTAGCAGATCAATATTTCCTAAGATAAGACAAAGTAATAATAATAATTAACGTCTTCATTATTTCCACTTGTCATTGTCGGCTAGTCGTGTGTATTTGTATGTGTAAATAAAACTGTTTTTAGTGGGAAAAAAAAGTGTATAAACATCAAACTTATATCAATGTGTAGAGAAAAGTGTAAACTCCACGTTTAGAATGCAGTCATTAGCCTACAATGATTGGATAAGAAGAAAATATTGATCTATGTGTGCAAATAAACTGAAATCGGATTGTTGAAAAAGTGGAGATATCCTTAAAAACCATTTTATGATAAGAGGTGTGTATAAAAACCAAAAACAATTATTCAGCATTTGGTAGTGTCTACTGCAACTAATGTAAGGAACATCAAGTTTAGCAACAATGAACTGTTTTAAATGTAGTTTTCAAGAAACAAAGGAAGAACAGTTGGCTATCTGTGACAGATGTAACTGTAAATTATGTCAATCATGTGCCCGACTCTCTACAACAGAATATAGAGCAGCTGTAATGAAAGGGAGAAAGTTACTAATCTTCCTCTGTGGGGATTGCAGAACTTCAACTCCCACAGACAATAAATTTGATCTACAAGATCTTAAAAATATCTTAAGAGAAGTTATTACCCGGGAATCCTCTGTATTCTATGAATCTGATAAATCTGAAATAATCACTGAAATTAACGAAATAAAGAATCAAGTAAATATTCTCAAAGAAACAAATATTCAACTGATACACTTGTTGGCCAACAAAGAAGTTAGTTCTGCGTTAGCCAAACATAGATCTGGAACTCCTACAATTAACCTGTCTCCTCCCCTAATAACATATGGCATTGAGGGAAAAGTCGCTGCTAATTAAATAGAGAATAATGGTAAAAGGAACGAAATCCCAAACTCAGCAAAGAATAACAATAAAACGAAACAAGTTGGGAATATAAGAAATAATGGTGAAAGATTAAATAGAATAATACCAGAGAACACAACTGTAGAAGAGGGAGCTCAAGACATACTAAATGGGGAGTCCACCGCCGAAAACAAGGAATATATAAACTCGGCTAATGAACAGATAACGGAACCAAAAGATAATGATGAAGGAGAGTGGCACATACAAAGGAAAAAACGATCTTTTAGGAGAAATGTGGGACAGTCAGAAGAAGAAGAGAAATTTCAAGGAGGAAAGCAGAGAGTATGGATGTACCTTTATAAAATATCGCAAAATGTAAATGAGTGAATTTTAGAAGGTTTAATTTTAGTAAGTACCACCAAAAGTATCAGACAAGAAATGTTATTGGAACGGAAGATGAAAAAAGACCAAGCTCTTTTTTAGACCAAGTGAAATCATCAACCATCAAGGAATAGAAGTCAAAAAAGGAGAACCTTTCATATCAAACAATAAGAAAGTTTCTCAGAATATTATCACTCTCCTGAACTTCAATATCCAAGGTATATCGGAGAAAAAATATCAGTTGGAGGTTCTTATGGATGCACATAACATAGATATTGCTTGCTTTAGTGAGCACTGGTTAGCGTTATCTGAAATGAAGAGTCTTACATTTACTGACTACAATCTTGTAAATTTTTACTGTCAAAAAGATCAAAATCATGGAGAAGTCTGTATTGTAGCCAAAACTAAGGACATTGCAAAACCTTTTAAGTATGAAAAATGTGTTGAAAAACACTTTGAAATAACTATAACTACAATAGAGAACCAAAGTGAAAAAACTAAGTTATACATAATTGTAGCCTACAGAACACCAGATAGTAATATTGACATTTTTGTTGATGAAATGTATGAACTGATGTGTCATATATATGAAAAAAATTATTATATTGTATGGGGTGATATAAATGTTAATTTTTTAACTGACGGTAAGGATGTGAAAAAAATAGTGAATTTATTTCAAGAATTTGACATGAAAAATTGCATTAATAAACCGACACGTATCACAAGAACAACATCAACAAGTATCGATGTCAATAAATTCAGTCGATATTATAGACACACATTTGTCAGATCACACATTTCAAACATGTACATTCTCAATACCAGTGAATAAGGAGAATATAAAAAAAAACAATATTCTCACGTGATTACTCAGGTGCTAATATGATAACATTTAGAAATCTGTTATTGTCAGAAGAGTGGTACGATACTTATAACTCTAGTACGGTTGATGAAGCTTTCAATAACTTCTATGCCACTTACGAATATAATTTCCAAATGGCTTTTCCTCTAAAACGTAAATTCCTTAAAAACCGTAAGAAGCCTTGGTTTACTTCAGAAATAAAAGAGCTCCATCAAACTTTATGTGAAATGGCTAAAGTTGC
>WOGO01008635.1:0-10556 GCA_015342085.1 Leptinotarsa defecta
TAATGACAAAGTGAAGGAAATTGTTCCGGAAAATCGTCGAATTACTATGAGAGAAGTTACTGAAGATGTCGGCATATCGTTTGGTTCGTGCCATGCAATTTTTTCGGAAATTTTAGGCATGAAGCATGTGGCAACGAAGTTCGTACATGAGCATCACTCAGAAATTCTTGAATGGCGTCAACGGTGATCCAGATTTGCTCAAAAGGGTCATAACTGTTGATGAATCATGAGTATATTGTTATGACATCGAAACCAAAGTCTAATTGTCCCAATGGAAGAGCTCAGAAGAGCCAATACCAAAAAAACACGACAAATTCGATCAAATATCAAGGTTTTGTATCAGGAGTTCTTGCCACATGGTCGTATCATCTTGAAGGAGTATTTTCTTTGAGAAATGCGCCGCTTGCGAGAAGCAATACGAAAATTCTGGTATTGTGGTAAAACGATGAATGGCTTTTGCATCACGATAATGCACCTGCTCACTGTCATTGCTTGTTCATAATTTTTTGGGTAAAAACAACACCGTAATCATGCCTCAGTCACCATTTTCACCGGATTTGCCCCCCTGCAACCTTTTCTGTTCTCAAGATTGAAAAGATCCATGAAAGGATTGCGTGATGCGATGATTTAGAAGATGAAAACCGAAAGAATAAATCAGAACTGCTGTGTATTTTATCTGAGGGCGGCTATTTCGGGAGGGACGAATTGGAAACTGATGAATAAATGAATATTTTTTTGGAGAAATGAAAACTCACCTTATTTTTTTGACAGACCTCATAGTAATACCCGTATGATGATTCTTAAGATCAATAAAAAATATGATTTTCTCCACAAAAATGACTATTTTTTGGGACATATATCTTCCTCAAATAGATCTGATCTAGATTTTAATGGCATGTGGAAATCTGTGAATGTTATTTCATTTATAATTTCACATATATACTGCAATCGACTTTATCATACTAATCTGATTCTGATACTGTTGGTTACATCGACAATTTCTTTTCACACTGCTCGAAGTTTCTATAAGGAAGGTCCAAAAGGTTTCAAGATGGATAACCAGTTATATTCTAAAGTTAACGCAAACAATACTTTTTCAGTTCCTTCGCCGTTTTCACACAAGACGGTTCAATTATCAGGTGTTACTCTCACAGGAGTAGATGTTACATTAAAAAAAGATCAATTCAATAACAGTAACGGAGATATAAAATACATTTCACTAATTTTGAGTGAAGTTTCTAACAATGGGGCCGGTACATTCGGTTCCTGGGATGGAATAAAGTGGCCAGAGGTTTTCAGTGAAACAGAATATCAGCTGACAGAGGACTTTTGGAATCCTTTCAGAGGTAAGCTATATGAGTTGCAATCGAAATAACTTACTACACTACACTCGTCATGGATACGTCTGTAAGCAATAAAACTCATAACAGCGACAGTACGACACGTTGAGCTCCTTTGTTCAAATTGAAAAGTGGATACTTTTTGGAGAAATTAGTTTTCGGATAAATTTTTGTTTCCATTTCTTCTCCATCATTGAACAAAAAATGTGAACAACTTTCATCAAAAAGAGAAATAAATAGCTACTACTAAAATTATTCACAATGATATGTTAATCATGCCCATGAATATGAACTGAAAAAAAAACCTTTAGAAACAACTTCTTTCACATGCACATTGAATACATGAAAGGAAAAAGTCCTTTAAAACAACTACTTTCATATAAACATTGAATAACACGAAAAGTCACTTTGTCCCATTCAGTTTGTATTCCAAACATTCGTTATGGCACTGAAACAGATATAATTCATAGGAACCATACACAACTTAGTGGGTGTATTGAAAATATTGATATAAAATTACACTTACATGGTGTTCTTCGAAGTTTCGATTATATTTCAAGTATGTGTGCGTACATTTATGAAAGAAATGAGTGCTTCGTCTTGTAAAGTTATTCAAAACGATGCTAATAAGGTGATAAGACAAATGTCTTGTCCAGAAACTTTGAAGTACACCATCGAGGACAATAGTGTTCTGTGTGACATTTTATATCAATACTCTTTTATATATTACGTCCTGTAGCGTTTCTATAAATTATATCTGTTTCAGTCCCATCTTGTGAAAGAAATGTATGTTCATGATCTACATATCTTTGAAAAGAGTCTTACTATCTTTGGAAAGTTCACACATTTTTTCAATATGTGCTAACTGATCTCATTTCACGGGAGACTTCAATGTGAGCGGTTATTACTATAAAAAGTATTGGTTTTGTGTATTCAGTATAGAAGTATGAATTTTGAGGAATATTTATTCAATATGCCAAAGAGTTGTTAAAGTTATGTTTATTATTGTTTTTATTTTGGGTAGTTAGTTCCACCCTAAATGGATCACTGTGAGAACCGGTGGTTTGAACGGAGGGACGATTCGTCCAACCCATGTTAGGAATCACACGTTTAAAGGTAAGAACTCATTGGTCCTTAGCTCGCACGAGTTTAGACTTTTGAGAGTTGTCGTTCGTAGGGGGCTGGTTAACAGAAAAACAGATTTAACAATGGTGGATTTTTGGGGTCGTTACTGCATATTTACTGGCGGGTATGTGAATCTATTTATGAGCATGGACTGGAGTTAAAAAATTAGCAAATTAGACTTCATCTGAAGTTCTTAGGTTTACCGTAAGCAACCAAATTTGGAAAAAATGCAAACAATACGTTTCAGACAGCATTCTTCTTGAAGTAAAACGAAAAGAAATAGCGCTGTGCTAGCTGTTAAAACAAACCGGTTTCCCTTCATATAGTTACTAAGGTATTCTCAAAACATTGGGTAAGATGTTAAACACAATATCGATCTAAAATATTGATAATGTATAGGTATGTGGCAATGTGGCTCGGTTATTACCAAAAAGCCAGACATAGGTACGTTCATACATAAGTAGGTACGTTCAGACTACATTGCTTGGCGACAAAAATTCAAAATTTTTATGTTTGCACGTCGATCAAAATTTGTCGTATATCCAAAATCTGAGAAAGACAATATTAGCAGTCATTGAAATTCGGCAATCATTCGGGTTCTACTGAATGGAAAAATGATTGATCAACCTAAATCTTTTCCGTTTGTTTGAAGGTGATTGACAAGATTTCGTAGTACCCGAAAGACGTACCCGAAGACGATTGTGGATACTAACAATCGAAATGTCGTGACATAACTTGGTTTGAAATCTTTTAATTTTATTTTTCATTTTTTGTTAATAATGATTTTCAATTTTAATGTTTCAGCTTTTATTAATATTTCGATTTTCATTTGTTTGGTTGTTGCTTGTATGTTATTTCTTTGTAATCACAGTTTTTTGTTTAATAAAATTGTTATTTTCGGTTAATCTTATCAATCTTATCAACTGATGAAATACACCACGAAACATTGTCAACCACCTTCAAACAAAATTCTAGGTATCTGTTTCATTGAAATAAAATAACTGTTTTAATAGTCCGAAAATTTTGCATACTAGAATAGTACCTATTGAAACACACAAGAGTCTAAGAACATATTCACCTTATTAAAATATGTTTTTCCGTTAATCAGCTGTCGCCCCCATACGAACGATAACTCTCAGAAGATGAGAAACTTGTGCGATCTAAGGACTAACGAGGTCTTACCTTTTAACGTGTGATTCCTAACAGGGTTGCAGAATCATTCTCAAGGAAAATATCTGGTCAAGGCGGGAACCGAACCCAAGGCCTTCCGATCGTGAGTCGGGCGCACTACCACCGCAGCCAATTCCACAACATTATTCCTCCATTTAGAGATTAGAGACAAGAAATTAAAATATGTATTGCAGCTGCGAGAGTAGACTTTGATATTTTATAGTTTAGAGACGAATAAAGTTTTGGGCTTTCAATTTACTCAATTTTTGAGCTTCAAAAGCCAGGTCTGTGTTTTCAAAGCCTTTCACTTCATCAATATTATTGTTTCAGACGCTGAAAAAGTGACCTTTAGTATCGGAAACGATGCCCCAGGGTGTTCCAAGTCGCTAAAATATTGCAATGAACCTCTGAAAGAAGACAAAGAATATTTCTTGATCATCCGAATGTTTACCAGAAACTTCTACAAAAATAGCCATTCAATTTTTTTCAGAACGGGTAAATAAAACCCCATATAAATATCATGTAGGCAGATTGAGTTCAGGTGCTCACCATGGTAACTTTGTTATTATTGAAGATATAAAATGCTCATTAGGAAAGAAAACAATTATATGGTAACGCATTTTTGACTTTTTGTAAAACCACGTACGTAAAGTTGTTTTGGTAAGTGACATTACAGTTATAAAATCATACGAATTTTTTTTGTCAAGTGAAAATAAGGAAGTCAGGAGAGGTGAATTAAAAATGAACTTCAACTTTATTATTCGAATCAATATTTTGTAGCTATTGAACTGGTCAACACTTTTCAGCACTGTGTGGCCTCCAGCCACGACAGATTGCAATTCATTGTGCTTTAAGTTGTACCCATCAGAATATCGAAGATCGTGATATTCTAAATTACAGCTTGTCAAATGTAGGAAGAGCTTTCTGAATTCCGTTATGGTCTCGCCCACTAGAGAGAGAGAGAGAAGTCTCAAGTCTCTTCCTAGATTTGACAAGCTGCATATTTTTCTATCTTGTATTTTAAGTTTTTTTCTATTATATTTCTTCCAAGTTCAAAAGCACCATCATTACATTTTCATCATCTTAGTGTTTGTTGCTCCTGCTCGAAAACAATATGTCTTGATATGCTTATTGTCAGTTCTGGTGCGGAAACTGTCACTTGAAAGTTTCTCAAAATATTAACAAAATAAAGTTACATTGCATTACTAAAGTAACACCAAGAACCACACCGCTATCTCACTAAGCCTCGGAGTAATTTTGTTACTCTGAGCACTAACCTAACTTATTCAAATCTTAAACACGAAACCACAGAACATAAGAGTACAAATACATAGAACGGAGATGTGCATTGTATCCTAACACCAATGATAATTCATTATGAATTTCATTTTTCATGAAACCTCACAGAAAACAATCAAGACGTCAAAGTGGCCAATTATAACACGAAACTGAAACGTATCTGCATATTTCTTGGATTTATTGAAGATTAGGTCACGAAAGTGAAAGTCTGGTCAAACCAGACTCAAAAACAAAGTAGTGTCCTATCGTTGCCAGATTCCAGTACATCTAAAGAATATTCAAATGGACAACGTACCAACTTCTAAATTCCTTGGCTTGCTCATTGACAATGACTTAAAATTCAACCAACATGTAGATACTTTGAAATACAAGCTTTCCTCTGGAGATCAATATGAGTGCAATACGAGTAAATGTATTTGAGCTCGAATCTGCAGAAACTAGAATGATTTATCATTCCCTTTTTGAATCCCATGTTCGTTATGGTATTTGCTTTTGAGGTGTGTGTTCTTTTATCAGTATCACTAATACAAAAACGTGCAATACGATGCATATGCAAAGCCAAGCCTAGGGACTCCTGTCGGCCTCTTTTTGCCTCTAACAGAATCCTAACTGTGGTCTCCTTATTTATATATGAGACAATCTGCCTTCTCTTCAAAAATAGGGTCTTGTTTAACAACTTGGACGAGCCAATGTATCAAACCAGGCAAAGATGCAGTTTCAAATTACCACTGCCTTCTTCGACCCTAGTTAAAGATTCCATTATTTACAGTCACCTTCCTCAAGCTATAAGAACCATAAATGACCTTAGACCTCTTAAGAAAGGGTTGAAAGACTTGCTTTCTGTGAGACCTTATTATAGCTTAGCAGAATTTTACAATGATCATTTCAATTGATTAGACTAACTGTAATATCTGCGGTATTGATTTGATTTAAATTGTTTAAATTGATTTATTTAATTTTATTGACCATGTTCTTATATCCTGAATGTTTGTATTAAGTTATTATTATTTAAATGTCTCTTTTCAGTTACTTACTTATTTACTTACTTACTCTTAGTGATTTTACTTTTGTGATACTGTTGTGGTTTCATTTATATGTTATTTATATTTCGCACACGGCTTTGTCAGTAAGAATTTATTCTTCAGGCAATAAAGTATATTTGAATTGAATTGAATCATGATGTACTCTTGTGTAAATTGAGTAAGTTTGGGCTGTCATATTATCTTCTTAAACTGATAAGAAGTTATTTGCAACACATATATTAAATGGTAAAATATAATGGCCATACATCGGGTAAATTTGAGGCCAACTCCGGAGTTCCCCAGGGCTCTAATTTGGGGCCCCTACTGTTCGTCCTCTTCATTAATGACCTATCATCAGTAATGAATTATACAGAAGGTGCTTTGTTCGCTGATGAGAATATATAAGAGAATACAAACGTTGGAGACTGTGTATTATTGCAGAAAGATTCAAATAGCATTTTTGAATAGAGCATTGAAAGTAAACTGTATTTTAATATTGAAAATGTTGTATTTTGTCTATTACGCGATTAAAAGAACCTGTTATGTTCGAGTACTAATGAAGAGGTAAAGGATTTGGGAATTACTTATGACCATCTATTGTCCTTCTCTACACATATTAAAAATATAGCTAAGTCTGCAAACCGATGGCTAGGTTATTTAGTTAGACAATCATTTAATTTTACCAATGTAGATGCCCTTAAAATTTTGTATTATAGTTCAGTAAGGCCAAAACTAGAATTTGGTGCAATAATTTGGCATGGAGAATACCACACTACATTATTTTTGCTAGAAAAAATTCAAAACAAATTTTAAAATGCATCATCTATATCCCGATTATAATGTAGTTAGAACCAGCCATCTTAGAAATGAATTCAAATTTCCATCTTTGGAAGATCGAAGAGTGGTTAACATTTTGATGTTTTTGTTTAAAATTATTAATAATAAAACTAATTCACCAACGTAACTTTCTTTACGGCGATTTAATGTGCCTCTAAGGAGAATGCGCTCTTCTGTTACATTTAATATCCCTGTTTTACATAGAACTACCAGAGCTCCTCTTACAACCATGTGTCGACTAACAAATTATTATACCACACTTATTGATGTGGATTGGTCAATGACTTAAAATATGTTTAGTAACATTATAATCAAAGAAATTATTGATTTATCATCATAATGCTAACTGATTATAATTACTACTAAAATACCAAAATAAGTTTTGAAAAAAATGACACTATATACCGAATTTCAACCCAAAATTCGAATTTGAGTTTTTCATTTTTAATTTATTCAAGTCTGATTTTCATTTGATAGTTTAGAATAAGAAGCTACGAAAATAATAAATTCGTTATAATGTAGAAATAAGAATGAAAAACCTCATAGTCATTATGAAAAGATGTATATTTTGATTAGTAATTACTAAAAAGCCACAGATACACGCTCAAAATTAAATGACAGTTGATGAAGCGGATTCAACAGGAGATTAAATGAATACCAATATTGAAAATCACTTCCAAATATTTCCTGTGTCAACTGGCCCGCCTGAATTCTAATATATTTTTCAATTATTTTTGGCTACCCTCCTAAGTTCTGGAATACTTATTTCGTGATCTAGACTCGTAAATCCTATTCTTGACAGTACCCCAAAAGTAAAAATCCATTGCAGTGATATCAAGAGAGCGAGGAGGTCATTGCTCATATGGGCTATTTTTACCAATCCAACGTAATGAAAAATGTACTTTCAACTACTCAGGAACCATCTAAGAATTACGAACGGGAGCGTATAGCTGAAAGTACATCCTATGTCGCGCATTTAGGGGTAGATTTTCAATGATTTCCCATTTTTCATTACCAAAACAATTCAATAGTCATTCAGCCTTGATGATATTATTGAAGAAAAACTGTTCAATCATTCTGTCGCCAAAATTAGCACACCATACATTTGGACCAAATGCCCACCCAGTGGAGATTTTCAGTATATCAATATCTGCAATTTTGAGCAGATACTATTCCATTGGTAGTAAACGTAGCCTCATCAGTGAAAAACATTTTCCTTGGGAAATTTCTGTCATTTAAAATAGCAGTAATCTAATCGTTTACATTCGTCATCATCTTTCAATGTGTGCAAGAACTTTGGTTCAAAATTTTCAATTTTATGACGAACTCGACATCTTCTGATTTTCTCTTTTCTATGAATTTCAACGATGTAATACACTGCTTTAGTGAATGATGATTGTAGATGAATACGTACTCGTTAGCTGATGAGTCGTCAAATATTTAATAATAATAATATCGTTTATTATGCATAAAAAATACATTTATACATAAAAAGAAAAGGGTTAGCCAAGGGCTATCTTCCACCCCTCCTAAATATTATACAGTGAGTATAAGAAAATAATTATAAAAATACTTATTTACTATCATAACAACGATAGAGAAGAAAAAAAAATAATACATCATATAGTTGCTGATAACTCTTAATATTCTTGACATTAATTTGGTCAATTTAACAATTTTATTGCACTACCATACATTGAATTTTAATTTTTTTAAATTAGCACTGAGCAGTAAGCATCTGTGATTTAATTTCTCAAATTGATAAATATTATGATTCAAAAGGGATAAAATTTCATTCAGATAAGAAGGGGCTATATAAGAAAAACATCCTTGAAATTTGGAAGTAGGGGAGACTACCCATTAGTGAGACACAAAAAATGTTTCAGTCGCTATAATATTGGAATGTAGTAAAAGTTATTAACTGACATGCTAAATAGTTACCTACAACCTTTTGCTAACGTTTAATGCAAAAGAAAAAGATCGTTGGAACAAAAATAAGATGAAAAAGCATTCAAACTGAAGTAAGTATTTGCCTCAGTGTTGGCCGCCAGAGGCCAACTCTGAGACACATTTAATATTTATAGATTTATGAGTTTTCGATACACTACAATTGTAAATAAAGCAATTTTTTATGTCAGGAACCTTTATTTTAATGTTGACACATATTTAAACGTACCTAGGTAAATTAACGTAAATCTAATCCGTCAAAGTTCATGTCGAAGGATAAGAATGACAGTTGCTTCTTTGTCTTGCCACAAATTATGGCTTCAGGTAAGACTAGTTTAATATCTTTCTTATCTATATATTGCACGTCTGGCACATTCGGCGCAAAAAACTTACACTGACTTCGCCCTGTGAGTTTTCCTCTTCCAAAACTTGTGCAATGTAATAAACCTTAGCACTCTTGGTGTTAAATTCGACGAGAAGATATTCATTTGTATTTGGAGAAAGACTTGCTTTGTTGGGGAGGTTTTCTTTAAATCCTTTGTTACTGTCACTATCTTCAAGCACCAAAGACACTTCTTACTCTGATGAAGAGGAACTCTCTAGTGCTACCTTCTTTTTAATAGTTTTATTTTTCTTTACAGAATCTTTTCTTTCTTTGACTCTTTTCTCTATTTCTTCCTTCTCTGGGGTGTCTGTCGCTATCATGCGACAGACATACCCTTTCTCCTAGCACGCAGCTGAGTTCTTGGTTTTGCTTTAGGAAAGCCTTGAATTTGTTCAGGGGATCTAAATGTTGAATCAATTTTTTAAACACCATGAGTTGGTTGATCTGAATTCTGCAGCAAATAATTATATTGGGTAGAGGTTCCATTCACGTCATTCAGACCGTTGGAACTTGTGGACGGTAGTGAGCTGGCATTAGTTGCGGCTGCCTTCAATGGCCGATCTGTAACAAAACTACCTAGGAAGTCTGCATCAATAAATATGTCCCGATTATAGGGAGCTATTCCAGTAGCTTTAAATGCATTAGTGATAGTTCCTGGAACCATCCACTTTTCATGCGCCTGGACAATGCAGTGAGCTACTTCGTAAATAGAATCGTCTGTCCTGGGTGGTGCATCATCCAACTGTCAGTAGCTCTGGAATAATAGGCTTGAAATGCTTTAAAAACCCCAATATCCAGAGGCTGGAGTTTGTGAGTTGATTGTGGGGGGAATGTGATCACTGTTATACCATTTTCTTTCGCGATGTTTGTAGCAGCCAGAGAAATATGACTTTCGTGATTATCGTACAAAAGCATGGACGGATTTTCTTTGGAACTATTACTATGCTTAATAAAGTGTTTCAGTACATCTACGAACAACTCATTGTTCATCCAGCAGGATTTCGAAGCCAGCCCTATTGTTCCGGGAGGAGCACCATGTAGCATGTGTGGTTTGAAGTGCACTCTTGGAAAAATCATAGCGGGTGATAACCAAGTTCCAGCTGAACTAATAATGCAACATGTAGTCACCAAGGTCCCTCTCTCTGCACTAGTCACCTTACTGACTTGACGTGACCCTTTCAAAGCAACAACCTTGCCTTGTTTATTTTGACTGTCAGTGCAGCTGTTTCATCCAAATTGAAAACTCGTGTTCCGTCCTTGAAATGCGGATTCCTGGAATAAACAACTTATCAAAAAACAATGATAGATTGTGCTTATTGAAAGAGGATGCTCGAGAAAGAGAACATCCCTCAGGTGTTCGTAAAGATAGGGTTGGATGACGCCGCACAAATCACCGCATCCATTTTTCCCCTGCCAATTTTCGAACTTCCC